>OMLP01028317.1:6481-23596 GCA_900302685.1 Spondyliosoma cantharus
TTTAAAATTGAACATCTGGAAAGTCAGAACATAAAAATTGGATCATTTCCAGTCGAGTGATGATTTAAGACATTTTTGGGAGAAATTAGGAAAAAGAAAAGTGATTTTTTTTTTTTTTCCCCAATCGGGGAACATCTTCTGCATAACGGGTGAATCTCTAAACAGGATATTTTGGATGTTTTTTTAAAAAAAAAAGTGAGTAATACTTTTAGAAGTGTGAGTGTGGCTGATTGAATCACTGTCGTGTCAGTGATGACGTAATGTTCTCCCTCGTGTTTCAGCCGATTCGCTCAGAAATCAAAAGAAAAACACGTTGCTTGTGTTTTCTACACGGGCTCTGTCTAACAACTGGACAGCAACCAGTCATGGAAGTAGACTAATAGGTTATTAAACATAGCTTACCAGCAAGTAGGCCGACCCTTAATGACGCCGTACGATTAGAGATGATTGACAGTCAGCTAACGTTAATGCTTTCTAGAGTTTGAGGGATTTCACAAATGAATAATTACCACACATATGAACGCCAAACCGCTTAGCTAGCTCAGGCTTGCTGTAACTAAGATATGTGCTGAAAAACATCATTTCTCAGTGGACGGATTGAGCAACTGCACCCACAAACTTCACGTGTGTGACTGTCTCACAGCACCATGAGTGATATCCAGTAAGTTATTTATTTAATCGATGAATCAGAGCGTTTATTTAGAACTGCATTCACAGATCTGACTTTTGTGTTCAGCTACAACAACCGAGCGTTAAAAAAGGCTTGCAGACGACATCTTTCTTTTAGTGCACGCGAGAATATCCTGCAGTCGACACGTCAGCCTCCTCGTTTACATGGAATATCAAAAATAAAGAAAAATGTGGAGGTTGACGCTCATCATCCATGACTATCACACACACAACAGTGTCAGGGAATCTCTCTCTCAGGAGACGAACCAGAATCCACCTTCCTAACAGATGCTATCTTTCATCCTCTCTCTTCTTTTCATCTCTCTCCTCCTGACTCCCTCCCTCAACACTTTAGTGGTCTTTTCCTTCCCCACTGAGGTTTCCACACTGAATCAAAACCTCATCTAATCCGGCTGCTCTGAATCCAGGAGGGGGGACGCACTCGCCAACAGCGAGCAGTAAAACTCGGTTCTCTTCACGAGACGTCGACAGACAACCGGACTAACAGCCCTCCAGGGTCCACGTGGAGGAGGAGGAGGAGGAGGAGGAGGAGGAGGAGGCTGCAGCATCACCACCACAACAAACAGAGATAATTTGCAGGTCAACACACTGAACTTTGTGATTCTGTGCATTTGTGAATAAAGCAGCCTGGAGGCAAAGCTGAGGAAGATGTGAATCCTCCTGCCGAGCAGCCAGCTGGGAGCGAAGACAGGTGGAGAGTTTAATATGTGGCTCAGTGTGTTGAGAGACAGCAGGTAACATTCATATCTCATGCTACTCTTCAGATTTGATATAAATGTAAATAATGGATCCCAGCGGCTCGTCGTGGTTACAGAGCTGTCACTTCTTCACTGACTGTTGGTCTTTGATTATCGATTACTGACTCAAACTGTGGAATGGTCTCGATGGATGGTGATGTCACTCTGTCCTTCAGAAACACTGATCCTGATAGGCCGAGGACTTTCTACATACTTATGGCCACAAAGTGTATTTTAAAACATGTGTTGATGCTTTCTGTGATGGTCACTTTTAAAATGTTTTTAAATGCAAAAGTAAAAGTTACAGTTGTTGGGCCGTCGGCTACTTTGCCAAACAACACAAACACGTCGTCAACAAGCCAACGCCTCAGAATAAGTGTGTAGTCAAGACAAACACACATCCAGCCGGTCCAACACAAACCAGCCGCCTACAAAGAGTGTACACATTCTCACAACTCACCCATGGAGCGTCTGAGTGTGACTGTGACTGTGTGATCTGTCGTCCTTTCTCCCAAAAGTCCAGTAGATCCGTTTAGTCCAGAACACAGAACTCATGAAATCATTAAATGGTGACAGAATAGCTCCAAACTTCACTATTTGTAAGCAAACCGTTGCCTAAACTGGCTGCTGACCTCTGACCTTTTGATTGACACCTCATTTAACCAGTTAGGAGATCTATGCCTGTCCTGTTGCTGCAACAGCCAATGAGTGATCACTGAGGCAGGAGACTCACTCCATGTTCCCGCCCCTTCTCTCCTCAGCCTCTAATAACACACCAGCCTCTGGATGATTGACGCATCATGTAGCCAATGAGATTTCAAATCCATGAATATATAATTTAAATGTGTTTTAAAGCCGTACGCTGGGAAATTAGACAAGTTTAGGTAATTTCATGTATTTTGCACTGTGTACAACACATAGTCATCCCTCACAGACTCTATCACTGTCTAGACGTCTCCACCTGACTTCCTCCTTTGCTGCCGTAACGATGACTACGGCCACTAGAGGTCGCTGCATAGTGAAATGTGAATATGGGTCAGAGGCCTGGCTGAGACCCTCTTCAGCAGCTGCTCCCTGGACAGCACGCCGACAGGAGGACTTGGAAGATAAATTGCTGAATTCTAACAAAGTTATCGTCTTCTCGTCCCGGTTAAAGTGTTCAAAGTATTAGAAAGTCCATTTGCTAACAAAGTGGACAAAGCCAGGGAACATTAGTCTTTTGAGAGAGACGGATGAAAGAGAAGAAACATGGAGTCAGAGGCCGGCTGTGAGGGGGGGGAGGGGCCGCGGCTCTCCATACGATCCATATAAGTTTCCTGAACAAAGAAAGACCTCTGCCACCTTGATTCCATTTCCTGTTGTCTAATAAAATCAGGGATGACCCGGCTAGTCCCTTGTTAATGGTTATCATCTCCACTCCTCCTCCTCGTCCTTTACCCGCCACCCCCCACACTCAACACACATAACCCCCACATCATCCTCATATACGGCAGCCCGGAGGGACCAGCCCTGATATTTACACAAAGACAAGAACACGGTGCTCACTTGCTGCACCAGCTGCACGCTCAGGGGGAAAAGAAAGGGTCCATCAGCGGTGAGGCTTTAAAGACGGATGGGAGGCGACCGTGGTCTCATATTTAGAGCAAGTTATGGAGCACAGAGGAAGGCTTAGGGAAAATGAGTGCCTCCCTACACCCCCATCCTCTGTCTTAGATTTGAGAAAATCACCCCCGAGTGTGCAATAATCTGCCTGCACTGAAAACAGGATGTGCAATTTTCAAAGGGACTTTGATCGGAGGATAACAGCCTGCACAGATCCACGTGTCGCTGCTTCACTCACATCCGCTTCAGGTCTTTGAGTGAATATTCATCATAAACTCTGACGACGATTTAGTTTAAATCACATTTTGACAGTTTAAACATTTTAGTAACTATTCAGCTAAACAAACTGTTTCTACTGGATGTTGGAGCAGGTGGACAGTGTGTGCGCTCTTATCAAGAATAAACTTTCCCCTAAATACAGACGTATATACTTCAGTCTTTATCAACCGGGAACCTCTATAACAATCTTGGAACTGGCTGCAGACGATTTATCCTCCAGGGAGCAGCAGACAATGTTTTGAGCTTCCAGTGTAGCTGGAGGAAATCTGCAGAACAGATATCCAGGTCAACAGTCAGATGACATTTAAACTCTTCTCTTAACAGATATCTGCGTGTACATGAAGATAAATGGACAGGAAAGAAAAAAGCTACACAGCTAAACTGTCGTCAGATGATAACAGACGCCTCAGATACATTTCCAACAAACATTTTCATCATCGTCTGTATCTGTTCATAGAGAGACAACACATCTCCCAGCTGACCGTACAGAGTGAACTACAGGCTGACGGAGTAGCTGATTAGCATGCTAACCTCAGTAGATCTGCATTACAGCACAAAGACGTCTTTCAGAAAATAGGCAGACATCAGGATCCTCCTGTTCTGGTACCTACACGACAATGGTGGAACAGGAAGTTGCCAACTCCAGCGCTCCTGGTGACGACTTATACGACCAATCAATAAAAACAGCTTGAAGTAAAGAAAGAGGCGAAGAGCGCTGCTTCAAACACAGAAAGGAGTTGTGGAAGGAGGGGACCGCTGACTGCAGGATGGAGCTGACGCTTACAGCAGCTCTCATGTCTCTGAACTGTTGTTTTCTCTTCAGTGAGATCACAGCTCACTGAAGCTGCAGCATTAAAAAACATGCACGAAAATTACACTCGGACTTTCATCATCTCCAACGACCAAACGGATGCAGTTGGTTGTGAAGCCAGTCTGTGTGATTGTGGCCCTGCTGCTCTCGCTCTCTCTCTCAACAGCAGCTCAGCAGATGTGCTTTGTTCAGCACACAGACCGATTCTGTGGACACGAAGAGTTCGTTTCTCCGGTTCAGGCTGAACCCCGCGGAGCCGAGAGGCGGCTCGATCCACACGAAACAATCTGTTCAGGTTAAAGACGGTCGTCTCTTTCTTCGAGATAAGTTACGCTCCGCGCCGAAGCATTCGTAATGAGGCATATGTTGTGTATGCGTTCCGACAAACACACAATTTTTCTACATTTACAGCCCGGACAGGCGCGTTGGCAGGTGCAGCTGCTGCTGGCGGAGAACACACGGCACTGATTGGCTGAGTCAGCACAACCCTCTGACAGATACATGGATAGCTGTCGGCCAGCTAATATATATACACACACAGATACACACACAGGATAAACATAAAGAAGTGTAGGTGCACACATGCACACACAGGCAGTGAGAGGACACTCATCTGTCAGAGCTGCAGCAGAGGTCAGGGAGGAGTAATGAAGGAAGAGGTTCAAGGGACCAGAGATGGACTGATACCTGGCAGAAAGAAAAGTCTGGATGAGTCAGAAAGACGCAGCGAGCGAGACACGAAGGACTTCAGCAGCAGATGACAGGAGGAGGCGGGAAAAGAAGAACAAAGACGACGAAGAGAAGGTGTGCGAGGACAGATGGAGAGCATGAACCCATCAAGGTCAGCTGATGTGATGAAATATAATCTCTTCTGTCCTTCAATCATCCGTCCATCCCTCCGTCCTACCCGTCCTGGCACTGCCATGCTTTATCGCCATCCTTTCTGGCACTCACTCACACACACACACACACATATTTCAGGCGTGATGAGAGTCATTCATTAAGGGCCGAGGGCTTTCGTATGCAGCGCCGCTACCTAGCAATCACCTCCGCAGCATCCCAATTACCTCTGGTCTAATTGATGTTAGATTTATTAAAGTTAATGAGCCAGCCGGCCATCTGTTGAGCAGGCGAAGGAGCAGGGGGACGATCGGCTGCAGGGGCAGAAGACACGCGACACGGGGAAAAAAAGCTGCAAGGGCAGAACTGACTCACGTGGGAGAGAGAGAGGGGGTAGAAAGCTGAGAGGGGAGACAAAGAGATTCACTGCCAACTCCTTCCCTCCCTCCCTCCCTGCAATCAAAGACCAGCTCTCACATCACTCCGTGTTTTTTCCACTCTCCCATACGTCTTGCATCCTTTTTATGGCGTACATATTTCAACTATATGGCTTTATATATGGCGGGTATATATATGGCATATGATTAACGACCCTCAACCAGCTCTGTGTGCCCAATAAATCACAAATATATATATTTTTACAGACTTATATACTTCTTGGAGCCGGAGATGAAATTTAAATTTCTGCTGCTGGCCAGTTTGTATTTTCCTCCTCGTCTCCGGCCGGGCAGCGGATTCTTTGTTGTGTCTTCATCCTCCAGTGGCGTCTGAAAGGCTTCAGAGCCTCCAGAGGATCCACATCCAACTGTATTTGTGTGTGTATATATTTCTTTGTAAGTGTATATTTGTCACATGCACAGGCTTCAATAAACAGAGTCCTCGCTCTCACAGCAAGAAGTTTATGTTATGTACACGTGTGCCATCTCCCGCCTGCAGGAGTGAATATGCTATTTAGATACTGTTATTAATCCCTGTCAGGTGAGAGGATATGAAAATCTGTGACAGGTGTGTGCTGCTACCGATTATCCATTTTGTCACATTTATCTTCCAGCCAAATAAAGCAGCTACCTCTGCACCAACAACATCTGGGCCGAGGACCCGCGGTACAGAATATTATCGCCTGCGGCAGTTTTTCTCCGAGCACGTGGATCCAATCTCCTCCGAGTCCCAAGGTTGAAAAGTTGAAGGATTGAGAGCAGAATTGGGAAATTTGGTACTCGCTGTTTGGTCGTGTCGTTTAAAGATCCCTGCTGTGTAATTATAACTGTGGCAGAACACATTTGGCTCAGCAGTCCGTTTGGGCTCCATGAATGTGATATATAAACCCCCACAGGGAACGTGTGAAGAGCTAATGGCCCCGGTAAGTAAATATCCTCTCAAGAGTGCGATATTAATCCTCACCAGGCTTCACATTTATTCTATAGAAGCTGCTGTAGGAGAGCACATTAAATACTGTTGTTGGCTTTTTAATTGGTTTAAATCAAGGTGACACTTCATTTTACAGGTCTGCAAAATTCATGGTGAGTAGCTGGTAATTCCCCCTCAATTACCACAATAATTACATCAAACTGTACTGAAAAAAAATCAGCCCAACATGATTCATTCTTCAATAAGCAGTTAATAAACAGCTCTGCAGTTTGTGTCCTGTTCTAAGTGTATAAACTCACCTCTCACCTGAGAGGGCACCAGTTTGATTCACTCTTCTGTAATAACACATTTGCTCAGTTTGCCTTTAGTTATATATGATTATTAATGATTCATGATACTCATCTATGTGAAGACACTGATCACGTTAATGATTTCTCACAATAATTATCAACGATGACTTAACAAGGTGAGAAACAGAAAATATCAATATTCATTTTCAGAACAGGCCTGAGGGCGACTCATGTGGCAGCGTGTTGGTGACCCCTGATATAAACTGTCAGTTAAAATATTTAAGAAACAAAAACAGAAAACACGAGCAGTTGGTGCTGAAACATCCAACATTAACATTTCATTTCCTTGGTACCAGCTTGAAATGAGGAATTATGAAACATGTTTTGAACGTGTCGTGTGTAATTTAATGCAGTGGATAATTAAGAGTGTTAATTTAACATCGACTCTGCAGATGACCGTCTTCTTCGTGTCGAGCCGGGATGTGTCTCAGCGTCCTCCACCTCTGAACCTCTCTTCTGTACTGAGCTCCGGTGCTGTAGGTGGCTGATTATCTGCCCCGAGGCAGTTTATATACCGAGAGTCTCTCGTGTCGCAGCCGTGTGAAAGAAACACGGATCAACACTGTAGCTGTAATATCTCATCACGTGTTCAGCTTCTTTAAACAGCAGCTGCTATAAAGATTTTTCTAGAAGGAATTGTTGTCTTGTTGTTCTGACAGAAGTGAGAGTGTTGAAGATTATTCTCCACCTGTGAAGATTAAAGGATTACATTAATAAATCCACTTCAGGTTCTTCTTCTGAACACCAACTACAGGAGCCGACGGACACAAACAATGGATCATGTTTCCCAAAGCTGGCTAAACAATAAAGGTTTATAGTGTGTTTATTGGTTTATTATAAACTGATTAGTATGCAGTGACTCTTTTCTTCTTCGTTGGTAATCCTCAGCTCTATGTCTGTTAGCATGACTTTATTTATTGGTTTTAGTCTTTTCAAGCGTATATTTAATATAAAAAAAAACATAATATAGTAAAAATCCTGCCATTTCATCACGAGCATTTAATTCTACAGTATTACACACACACACACACACACACACACACACACACTTGAGGCTTAATTGCTCCTTCAGGACAGAAGCTTCAGTCAGGATTGATTCACATCACTTAGATTCTATTTCAGACACAGTTTCATTGTGTCCCAAATATAATTACATTTATGTATATTAGATATTTTAATAAGTGTATTTCCATTATAATAACAAAAGTCATTTCAGTGGTGGGTAAAAACACTTCCATCCTTCATCGTGGCGACTAAACCTGAACAGGGATTTTAAATCAAACTGTGACGTTCTCCTGAAACTAACCAAGTGTTTTTTGAGCTCTAACAGAACCAACAGCACCGTGACCAGAGAGACAAACAGAAATATGTGGTTCTGCAGAAACGTACTCTGTCCATCTTTAACGAAGCAAACAATCAACTGCACGAGCAAAAAAACTAATTACTGTGTGTTGATTCATGAGTCCCTGAGTGTTTAATACTGGAGTCTTCCAACTGTCTTTAATTTAAATCTGTATAATAATGAGACGATCATTGTGTTGAGACGTGTGATGACAGCTATCTCTGACAAACAAAGCTGGATGTAGTGTTGTATTGTTAAAGCCACGTGTAAACCCACCGTGACGTCATTTACTGGTTTGTGGATTACACTGTTTGGTTCTTTCCAGAAATGAACATATTTGGACAAAAAGACGGAGCTGGAGAGGAAATCCTGATCAGATCTGATGGAGAACGTGAGGACACGACTTGTCACATGTCCATCACGTTGTGTTGAAGAACACTTGAAACTAAAACTGAGACATAAACTCATCAGGAAGCTGTTTTACTGAGGTGATCTCATAAGCTTACATACTATCAGACTTGTTTTTTAAACCAGAGCAGGATTATCTTCCACTCTGGCTTCACTCTTCAGTCCCTGAAGCTCGTCCATATTTACAGTCAGTGATAACAGCTCATTGAACTCTCTCCGGTCAGAGGTCGGGGGACATTTACATCCATTAACCGCGATCACGATCTTTCCTGAACCTGAGTTTTATTTGAATGCTGTGGTTGGAGGACTCGTAATAAACATGTCAGAGAACAAACTCAGCCCGACTCCGGTTCACTCTGCACAGTGAAGGGAAACAGAAACATGCCGCGGCCCACCGAGCCACCCTGACGCCAGCCTTTATTGTTCAAAGAGTTGAGGGGTCATTGCTTTATGGAGGGCGACATGGGGACGCTGCCTACTCAAGCTGGAGCTAATGATAACCATGTGAGCACATGAGAGTCATTCTGCTCTCCTCAGATCAGCCAGAATGACTCCCCACTGTCGCCCCACGCTGTAAATTGTGGTCGAAGGTACAAAGAGAGAGGAGCAATTTCCCTGAAATCCATCCTAATGTGGGACAAAGCCGGAGAGGAAGCCGCAGGGATGAGATTTCAGTCTCGTCACCTTTGAACTGCTGTTTGGGTAACAAAAGGGATAATGGCAAAATGAAGATAAAGTGAACTGTGAAGGTGAAAGGGGGAGTGAGAAAATGAGGACGGCAAAGGTAGAAAGAAGAAGGAAAATTAGAATGATTGAGGGAAGTGACAGGGGATGCTGCCAGACGAGAGAGGAGGAGGAGGAGGAGGAGGAAGAGAGGGGAGGCAGCCGATCAAATTTTATGGTTGACTTATTCCTTTCACAGCCTCTTGAAATAGCCAAACAATTTACAATCATCCAAAGCATTAACCTTTCACGAGCCAGAGGGACTCAGTGTCCATGATGCCGCGATGAGACGCTTTGCATGCCTGATGAAACGACGCAGAGGAAATAACTCACTCTGCGAGCGACACAAAGGAGTCGGAGAGGGAGACAAAAGAAAAGAAGGGAGGATCAGCAGAGGAGGAGAAGGAGAGAGAGGCATGTTTGAAGGAGGACAAGGAGCGATGTTACGGAGAGCCTTTTGTTAGGGATGGCAGATCGGCTCGTGCGTCAGGGTGAAGGATGGCAGGGAGTCCTCCACGGCTCACACTTAACGCTTCTTCAGGTGAAGAGGAGGCTGTGGGAGGAGGGTTACAGTTACAGCGAGCGAGGGGAGGAGAAGGGAAGCATTAAGAGCACGAGGAGCAGGCTTGATTCCCATCTCGTGGCGAGGAGCCAATGTCCATGCTATTTACTGCATGACAGCCTCCCATATCTCCATCAATCCCCTACACGAGGCGGGAAACAGAGAGGGGGGGCTGCAGGGCCGACAGGGACCGAGTGTGTGTGTTGGTGTGTGCAACTAAGGAGAAAGGAAACAAGGAAGGAAACAAGGAAGGAAACAAGAAAGCAGAGCAAACAAAGAAGCGGGAGAAAGATGAAACATCAGAGAGAAGAGAAGACAACAGTCAAAAAGCCAAACTCGAAAGGGATCCGAGGTCTTACAGCAAAGTATGGAGGTGGAGCCGATTATGGTATAAAGGCGAGAAGGCTGCCAAGCCAGTGACCACCGTTCAGGACTGTGTTTTACCTCGTGTACGTTTGAAGCCACTGGATAACTTTCACAAGACGTCGGGACGTTTATAGACGTGTTTGTGGCGACAAAACCAAATATCTTGACTCATTGTTGGGACATTTTCCATGTTCGTGGAGACAACAACTGATATTTCTGACGTGATGTAGGAACAATCACAGCCGTCGAGGCATTTACAGCTGGTTGTTGCAAAAAAAACATGTTTTTAATGAGACGTCAGGACATTTAGAGCTGGTTGTGGTATTCTTGATCTTTTCCAAACCCTTACCAAGTTTTTAAAACTCAACCTATCCTAAAACACAGTGGTGTGAACCTGAAGCTGAATCCAATAAGATGCAACATAAAGACATTTTGAGTTTCAGTCTGTTGCAATGCAAACTTTACTAGCTGTGTCAGGAGGACAGTTTAGTTTGGGTCAGTTTAGAAAAATACAAATAATGACGCACACGTTTGGTTAATTTCTTCTTTATAGAAACTTGCGAGGCGATGAACAGATATGAAAGTGTCGGCGTGATTGTGTAAGTACTTTAGAATCTCTGAGGGAGAGGAAATGAAAGTTTCTGAACTCTAATCTCTTCGTGCCAACAGACAACTTATCAGACTTGACTCAGGCTAATTATTAGCCCAGATACAATTACAGTCGCAGAGACAAATTGAGATAAGACTGAGAGGGGGAGGGGGTGGATTGATAACCGAGAGAGGAAGAAGACAGAGACCGAGACGCAGACAGAGAAAGAGAGCTGCATACAAATGACCCCTTTTAGCTAATTAGCAGCGGCGCTAGAAGCCCTGCGAGGATTGGCCCCTATATGCTGCTGCTGCTGCTGCTCAGTGGCCCTATAGGTGCTGAGATCGAGCCCGTGGCCACAGGGGCTCATAAGCAATGTGTGTCATCGGCGTACACCATCAGTCATAGAACAAAGGAGGCACGCGGGTCAAAGGCAGCGATACACCGCTGCACACTGCCGCTGCTGCTCTTCCTCTCTTTCCTGTCCTTCACTTAATTTTCCATTAACCCCTTCCTCATCATCCCCTCTCCTTCGTCTCCTCGCCCCCTCCTTCTATCTCTTCCCATCGTTTTTTAAAGCCTGTTCCTTTGTGTGTGAGTCAATTAGCCAGCCCTTTAGTTTTGATTTATAGAGCGCGGACCTCCTATGGCCTAATGGATTGCTGTGAATTAATATGCAATGCTTATGTGTGTGTGTGATAAATTAAAGAGCAGGAGACACAATAGAGGTCACAGAGGTACCACTTCTATACCGACGCTGTTTAAATCGCTGCTCCTGATTTTCATCCCTCACTTGAAGGAAAATGATCAATCTGTAACGTCGACATAATGGATTATGAACAATAATAGAGTGACTGCGGCGCTCGTTTGGATGAAGTCTCTCAATATCGTTTTGCCATGTGGAAATAATTAGGCGCTTCATAAAGATCGGGACCGGCGATTGTGCTACGGCGTGAACAAAAGGCATTATTGGATGTCAGAGCGGCGAGTCGGGAGGCGATTCATCAGCTCGTGTTTTCATTCCCTTTGTTGACCGAGGACAACATCACGGAGATTAGAGGCACATCCTGCCCCGGGGTGTGCAGGGAGAGGTCAGGATAGGTGCAGGTATATATCACCATCACCATCATCATCATCATCATCATCATCATCGTCATCATCATCGTATGACTTTTGTATCAAACACTCGATGACCAGAGGCTATTTACACCAATCCAAAGTCAAAGAGGCCCCGTGCTGGTGGTTTATAGTTCACAGGGTCGTGAACTCTGCGGTCGCTATCAGAACATGTCTGACAGAGGGCCACACACACACACACACACACACACCAGCAGTGCATCATCTCGATCAGGTGAGAAGCTTTTCATCTCCTCAGTGTCAACTTTTCAGGAGATAACTGAGAAAAACAACCCTGTTCTTTAACTTTCTGCACACACACACATCAGAGGGAATCTTTGACAAATTGTGCCGTCATGTCAGTAATTTCTGCTTTCTGAGTACAAAACATTCCCCCACACTCTGAATCTGAACTCTTGATACTGTCGTGGAATAACTTTTTTACTAATAATAAGATAAAAACAGGGAGAGAAGATTCTTTATTCAACACACAAACACAGTCTGCAGAGTTTGAAACCAGCGACTACGACAAATACTTATTAGTTCGTGTCATCGTTCCTTCTGAGTTGTTTCCTCTTGTCTTTTCTCTCACTCACACCTGTCAATCATTCTCACAACTGACCAATAATATGAGTTTCCCATGAGTCAAAAACACATGAACTAATACGACTGTGTGTGATTTTATATCATACTTCTTCCCTCAGTGTTGTTGTTTTATTCCCATATCAGGCCTTCTTCAGACCAACCCAGGCGCTTTGATGAAAACATGGATGTTGTGTTTGGACAGCAGGGGGGGCCGGAAAAGAGACGCCACAGAAATACATCCTGACGTCACATTGTGAGGGCCAATCAGATAAACCGATGACAGGAAGACTAGCCGTGCTCGCCGTCTAAATCAAGGAAGGACACGTTGTGTTTCATGTGCAGTCACTTGATTCAGTCTCGTGCTCCAGTTCAAAACCTGAAATCTGTTTTTGTATTATTAGTAAATGAGATAATCTCTCCTCGGACGAGCCATGGATGTAAAATGAGACCTGGACGCAGGATCGGAGGCGGAGCGCCGTCCAGGAAAACTGCTCAGTGGTGCTTGAAGCAAAAAAAAAAAAAAAGACTTCCTGCGATATGAAAACACACAGATCTTCTGAGCTGTGGGGTCCACAGAGCGTGAGACCACATGACCACCTGTACTGAACAGCTGCTCAAGACTTTCCAAGTTTTATTGGAACGAATGCCTCAAATTCTGACAGTCAAACGAGTCATGTTGCTTCTTTCACAATGTGAGTTTATGGAAAAGTATTTCTGGGCGTCACGTGACGATGTAGTTACACAGTGTGGCCACTACGTTAACTCATTGATTGACAGTCCTACAACGCTGCACAGCCCTGCTGCGATCCCTCACTTGGCCTGAATGAGACCTCAGCTAGCTCACGTAGCTGAAGCGAGTTACTTACCCCATCAAACCCAACCAGGTAGTTTTGTTTTCTAAACCTTACCAAAGTGCAACTGAATGATCGACCTTGACTCGTTCAGCTACGAGGACGCGTTGGTTCAGATCAGAGGAAGATCATCACGACGGAAATTATTAGGAATAAAAAATCGTAACCAAACTCCAGTTCCTCCGTCAGCGTCACCACAGGGTTTGTCGATCACACCCAGCGGCTCCGAGGCTTCTCTGCTCGCGACCTCCTGATGTGACCCCTGTGTGACCCGTCATGATAGGCTGCATGTCGATGGTGTCAGGTGTCGGCAGCTCAATCAAACACTGATTTTCCGCTCTCACCACCGGACGTCGGTGCCAACCGTGAACCGCAGCGATCACAAATCAAGTGCATCTGGGGAGCGGACCTCATCTCAGTCCTGTCTTCACTGTCAGCTCTAATGAAGACAATCAATGACTCAAAGACACTAATTCAGAAGGATGTTATTGAAGGAAATATATTGATTGTAGATTTTAGTCATTTGAGGGGATCATTTGGGTTTTGAGGGTGTGAATTAATTAAATAATCTTAAAAATTGACCAAACACTCAGAATCAGAAGGTTTGTGGAGTTTGGAGAGATTTCCACGTGTCAGCGACAGATTAAAGCTGCTGAGCGATGAAGTAAAACGATTCCTCATTTCCGGGCTGATCACCATGAGTCACACCAACTCTACCAAGGACTAAAGCTTTTAATGAGCATTAGGACCATTAAAGCTGCTGAGGACATTCTGGATGATATTATATCAACCTTAACATCAAGTTAAAGAATGAATCAACGCTCACGTGGGACTTACAAGGTATACATGTAATGGCAGCGGCGCGGCAGCAGTAGATGTATAACTGCCCTGGGGGGCCGCTGATAATACTCAATCTAACAGACCTCATTAAGGGACCCTTGTTTTTTACCTTCTCCATCTCACCCAGGATCTCCACAGCCCGTCACTGCTTTCATCAGAGGTGATGAAAAAGCACCCGTCTAATCATTTCTTTTTCCACGCACCGCGGCGAAGTGTGTGTGTGCGTGCGTGCACGCTGGCAGAGATTATTAACGGTTTAATGGCTAACGAAGCCTGACAGGTGCTCCTCTCGTGGAGATTAAGGACCGGCAGGTTAATGACGGTGTGGGTGAGATTGTCATAACTCACAATAAGGCCATTAAAGTGATATTACTGAGAAAGACTTCAGCTGATAAGGGCTCAACTCTCCAACAAGGTGGCATTGTGCTGAGAGCTCCTGCCATTTTTCACAGAGTTTTTTCTCCCTCGCCTGCAGCTCAGAGTAAATGGACTCCGAGTCAGAGAGACCTCGGGAGGAAACAAGTGATGAGACAAAGGAAGACTCTGCGAACACCCACTGCTCCGATCAGCCATAAAGCACCGGTGTAAGGATGCAGAAAAACTGTCAGCACAACAACAACAACATCTGTTATTCAAGATTCAGTTCAAGCTTCAGATTCATTTCATTTTGTCTTTAAAATGTGACCGCTACATTAACGGCACCGTGAAGATGATGACTGAAAAAAATTCATAACTCAGCATTTTATTCTAGTTTGTACTTCTTGTGTTTCTCGCTCCAGGACAAAGAGAAACATTCCTCCACTCTCAGAAACACCATCAGCGGTTGAAGCTGCAGGACAACAATGAGGAGAGCAGCTCTGCAGTTCACTACTCCCCTCTGGTGGCCAGCGGACGTCGCTGCGGCGCTCAGCAGCCGCAGGAACAAAGGACGGAGGGCTGAACAAAAGAGTCGACCGCAGAAAGCAGCAGCGGAGCCGCAGAGCAGAGCCGGAGGAGGATTATTCCTCCTCTGCTGATCTCATGAGCGTCTGATTTACTGTTGACTGGCAGGTTTTATCCTCCTGAACTGCACTTACCGTTATGTTTTATTATCGGTGCATCAAACTGAATCATAAAAAGGGAACAACAACAAACCCACAGATAATTACACCAGACTCTGCAGCTCTACGTAGCTGTTTAGCCTCTTTCAGCTGGTTGTTTTGGCAGCGTAATCTCTGTACAGTCAGTCTCAGCTGGTGAGGAACGTCTTGAAACTACAGTGTCTGATATTCTCTTTAAGTTGGTGGAGACCAAACTGGAGCTTAAAGAGAATGAATACTAGACTTTAATCTCTAAAAAAGTCTTTAGTTAAATGTTTTGTTGAGTGACGTACTGACGAAAGTTTTCAACTATGTTCTAAACTCAGGAAATCTCAGGAAAACGTCAGGCGTGAGGAAGGAAGTCGACCAGCGTGACCGAACATCACATGACCCTGTGTTACTCACAGCTTTTGTTTTGATAGGGAGACACCTAGTGGCAGAAATGACACATTGTGCATTTACTACATCCGAAGCGACGTCTGTCCAGATTTCCACGGTACAGATGAGATTTACAACTTGCGTTCGTCATGATGTTTGAGGTTCTGCAGGAGCTCTTAGACTTTTTCACAGCCAAATAGTTTTAAAATGTGAATCCTGTATCAGAGATGACACACGTGACGGCCGCATATCGTGCGAGAAGACTCGACTACATGTCATGAAGAAGTCCCGAGGTGATTTCTACTGGGCCCTGTTTTCCAGCGAGGTTGTGACAGTGAACGCAGCACACGAGAAAAAAAAACAGAAAAAGAAAAAATAGAGAGGCAAATAAATCAAACGCCTACTGTTAGTGTGTTTACTTCATGTAGCTAACGTGTAAAAGTGATATGAGAGGAGTTTAGACAGTCAGTCTGGTTGATGATGTTGCTCTGAAACAAAAAACATCCCAAAACTTTAAGAGACATTTAAAGGAACACTGAGAGTTTAAAACACTGATTTTCTAAGATAAATATAAGCGAGTAGTGCTGAACGATCTGGGGGAAAAACTCTAACTTTGATGTTGTGGCGTTGCCTCGTGTTGCAGTAATACTTCCATATAAGTGACGTTCGGCCTGTCTTTGTTACCTAATCGTCCACGTTTGCTGCTGGATTGGAGGACGCCACGACACGAATCAGAGAATCATTCAGCTCGATAAGCCACTGTGACAAAATGTGAGTTGGTATAAGAGACAAAGTGAAGAGCTTCGCTGCAGACGTGACAGGATCTTTCTATGACTGCATCTTTACAATATTGTCCAACATATCACATCACCTCTCGCTCTTCACTCGACTCTCCTGTCTCAGGTTTGGAGGATTCATTTAGTCTTTTCAGAGCCTGACAGCTCTCTAACGGAGACACCTTTCCACACCTCAGATCCCTGAAGAGGCTGATCCTGTGCTGTGAATGTGTGTCACCGCGTACCTGCAGGGGTCAGAGCTGCCACTCGAGCCTCTCTCCACCTGAACGACGTCCACCTGTATCCTCCGGGACCACACCCAGTCCTCGGCTCACGCCGCCTCAGAAAGCCTGAGGAAAAGCACTCATCGGATTTCTGATCTCTCAACAGAACCGCCACACAGATATAATCAGACGGAGTCGCCTCTGCACTCACACCTGACACACCTGAGCCACAGGAACAGACGTTTTAAATGCTCTGACGTTTCTTTAAGATCAGTTTGGCGCTCCAGAACCCAGGACAGCAGCTTCTGAACCGGTTTAAACCTGCTCTGCTTTGGATACAAAGAAATATCATCACACTAAAGGGTAAGATTTGCATTCTCTGCGCCGTTAATGTCTCACACACACACTTTCCTGCTCGTATAGATCTCCCATTAACACATATCTCCACTGTCTCTCACAGCTGTGCGTTATCATTAAGACGCATTGTCAGCGATGTAATTTTCACAGTAATTTTTCTGGGATGTGAGCTGGATGTAATAGTGTGTGTGTGTGTGTGTGTGTGTGTGTGTGTGTGTGTGTGTGTGTGTGTGTGTCTGTTG
>OMLP01028318.1:0-20697 GCA_900302685.1 Spondyliosoma cantharus
TCTAGAAATGGGTGATTTTGATATTGATGTTGCAACAGAAAAAAGGTTCTGTGGTTCTACCTTTTGCTCAAATGTGAGAAACCTAAGGCAACCAGAATGCACTGCACCACACCAACCCATTAAGCATTGAGTGTTGTTTGCTTTTGTCTTGTTGGTGTTGAGCAATGACAACCTGGTCACAAACTTTCTCATACAACAGCTGACAGTACACTAAAATATGTTTCTGAAAACATCTTAGACAAGAAAGAGCCATGCCATAACAGGATCCCAATCTTAATGTTTGATCAGGACTGCTCAGTTTGATAGTTTGACCTGAGTTTCGGGTCTTGAGGCTCTTCTCACATAAAACAACAAGAATAATGAAACTGTGAAATAAAACCTTCTATGTAGGGGCGATATACTCTTAATGTCTGTGTAGGCAGGCATACAAATGCAGTAAAAGCTTCATTTGCATGTTGTAATGACACTGTGATGAATAGCTGGTTGAAAATCTAAAATGTAATAATAAGGTCTTCACTTAATATTTGAATATATTTCTTTTATAATAAGAATAAATTATTACACAAACAACCTACAGTTGGGAGCAAAACAGAAAATGAGACAATAGTGGTAGAGCGGCTGGTCATAGTGTTCACTGCTAATACAAATGTCAGTATCGTATACATGCTGAGGAGATTACTTGTTTTTCAGCTGAAGGGACAGCAAATCACATGTTCCTTGACCCGCATTTTCAAATTTTGAGCACAAAACGCAGCTGAATCGCTGTTTATCAACAAAAGCTCAATAAACAAGTTTTGGCATTGTTTTCTAATTAGCTTCCCATTTTTAGTTAGAACTCAAATGCCTCGGGCTCAAAACATTTCTTCCATTTTACACCTCCTCAATGTGCAATGAAGCAACAGCAGCAGGCAGATCAAGACTGCATACTCACCACCTGCCCTGACAGTCCTGGGGGGCCCTGCGGACCCTGCGGGGCAGAAATAAATACTGTGGTATGAGGGAGCACAATGTGATACACACACAATGAAGGAGAAAATATGAAAGCAGTTTTTTTTCCCCCTGAAGAGAAACTGTGATTTATGGGTACACTTACTACAGCTCCTGGAGGGCCTGCTGGTCCCGGCAGGCCTGTGCTCCCCTGGGCACCAGGAGGCCCCTGCGGAGAGAAGAAATTCACTCACACACTGCAGATCTGTTATACATCGTTGCTAGATTGTTATGTGACTGTGCACTGCGGCAAGCTGTTTTACCTTGACACCAAAACCTGGCTCTCCTTGATTACCCTGAGGGACAAAACAACTGTTTTATGAGTTTGTCCAGAAAGGAACGAACTATAGAGTTTCAGTACACACCTGTCGTCACTAGTACTGAGATGTAGTAAACTCACCTTCACACCTGCTGGACCTGGGGGACCATTTCCACCCATGGGGCCCTAATTGAAACACATATCACCAACATGTAAAACTGCTACGAACAGTCAGAGTCTGTGTATGCATGCTTCATATCATGTGATCAATGAATGTACATTTATGAAGATGAACAACAGGACAGCTCCCCAAAGATGAAGCCAGAACATCTCAATTGCCCCCTGGTGGCTGACTGCAGTACAGGTCATAAACCCACAGCAGTAATGTCAATGTTACGTACATTAAAAGTACTTTGTTATCTTGAGTGACCTTTTTGTTAATAGAAACAGTCTCGCTCACAAGCAAGTTACGTTTTAACAGCTGAAGCTTAATCTAGATTGTCAAAATCTGTTAAATACTCAGCCATGTCTTTAGCAATAAATTCCTTCTGTCAAATCCAAATTCCTCTCTCCAACTCTGACCCACGTTTCCACTGTCGTCTTCCTTCAACAACTCACCTGTTGTAAGATTTCAGTGCAAGACTTCTTCTTTTGCGAGAGTCGTGTTTCTGGTTATAAAACATCTTATTATCTAAGGGATTTTTATCTATCTCTAAAGGAACAGTTTCCGTAACACTGCCAGACACTTGGAAAAACCTCACTTCAAACCTCACACTTGAGCCTCAGCCGGCAAAAGCAAGCACTTTTATTTGATGTGGCTTTGACAGTAAGAGTTGCCTCAAAAGTTTAAGTTGCAGCCACCACAAAACATGTAAATATCGAGCCCATGTTTAAAAATACTGGAATTTCTCTTTAATCAGTGATGCAAGATTAGAAAAAGGGACTGTGACATCATGATTCTATTGCTCCAAATGACGTTTCCAGCACAAGGTCGCTGCATCTTGTAGAAGTATCTAGGATATTTTGGTTTCATTTTTGTTTGATGTGAGGAAGTGGAGACATGCCGTCCATCTTTATACACAGTCATTATTTTGATACTTACAGTTGGGCCCCTAACACCTGGCTCTCCTGGGTTTCCCTAGGAGCAAAATACAAGTCATATACAGCACATTCACATCGTAACTCACAGTGATAACAAAAGACATATGAAAACACATTTATGCACAAATATGTTAAAAACTGCGCACATAAAAAATCTATACATTTTTAAAAAAAATCTATACATTTTATGTGCTGATACTGAACAACATGGATTTGACGTAAATAACACAAAGGCATATCACTGAGGTACTTGAGTGTCTCTGCAGGAGACGTACATTTACAAACACTCAAACATCTGACTGACTCATGACAACAGGTAGGACAATACAAACACAGAGGATCAACACTGTCAACAAAGAGACACTCACATGGTAAGCTGTGAAAAATCAGTGCTGCGGGAGGGATAAGCACACAACAGACAGCAGGCACAGCTGCATGCACGATAAGCAGACTCAAGCGAACCGACATCACAGTACTTTTTGGAGAACACCCAATATAGCGCCCCCACCCCCCACCCAATCACTATTGTGCATTGGATCTGAGGAGAGCATCAGCTCAGGATGTCAGCTGATTTCCTTTCATCTCCTTTAACAAATCTGTGGTGATATACATGCTTATAAATTCTTTGGGGATAGGCGGTCTTGATTAATATTTCATGATGAGTCGATCAAGGTCTGACTCTTATCCTGGACTCCTGTTCCCAGAAGGATGTTTCCAATACAAATTCAACTCAATTTGAAGTGGGGGAATTTGCCTGGGAGGTACATGTAGGTGTCTGCATCCTAATGATTACTTGTTCTAGTCTGCTGTTGGTGAATGTTGATACATCTTTAAAGCTAATTGCTGTGTCAGCTCAAGCTCAATACAGCTTTGGTTCATTCCCCTTTCTCCCACTTGTATCTGATACCACAGAGACCAGCTCTCCCAGCCCTTCCTCCTCCAGTGCTCAAGCATGCCAGCCAGTAGCAGAGAACCTACCGGTCTGCCTAGAACTCCTGGAAATCCAGGCAGGCCCTGGAGAGGATGAAAGACAGAGGAAAGTAGATGACAGGAGGGTGGGGAACAGGTGGGTGGAAGAGGGGAAACAAACGACAGAAAAAAGGAAATGGACAGAGATAAGGAACACATCAGGAGGGCTGGGGCCAGAGAGTGAGGAGTTAGCCGCACAGCTGCAAAAGGTTACTGTCTAAGATCTATGAAGCCTCGGCCCAAGAGGGGGAAAGTGAGCTCCATCAGCGTGCAGCCAACCCAGTGATTTTCTCTGAGGATCAAGCCTAAAGGAAGGTCCCTTTGCTGGGGTTACTGGTTACTCACTGGTAGGCCTCGATTACCAGCGGGCCCTGTTGGGCCCTGCTCCAACATGAAGGGAAGGAAAACACAAAGTGTGAGGAAGTTCTTTCGTATCGCTGCTCTCTTTACATTTATTCTTCAACCAGCAGTAATGGAGTGCATCATTTGACCGTCAGTGCCTTGGAGCTTTTAGTAATCAGTAATAGACGTTTCGTAAAAAAAAAAAAAAAAAAGAAGATGAAACCTTAATGTGTCCTCTGATGTTAACTGGAATCCTGCTGGTTCTACATTTTAAAAAGATTAGCAGGTGCTTTAAGTCTTTCACATGCATTAATACACCCATATTTACATAACACATTTATAAAGACAAATACACAATGAGCAAGAATATTATGAAATATTCACTACAAATGATTTACTATCTTTTTGTCATAAGGAAAAACACACTTACCATGTGTTTTGGAAGAAATATTGACCAAATAGTTACACAAAAGTTTAGTCACAGAAGGTTTTACTATAACTGCTGAAATAGAGAAAAACAAACTTCATTCAGGATAACTCAGCTAACATCCAGTACTTTTCACCTACCGGTTTCCCATCCTGACCAGGTTTTCCTGGTTCTCCTGGTATTCCCTAAGATGACAAACCACAGATCACTTCTTATAAAAACGGAATACCAATAAAGAATTGGTAACAACAGTATAATCAAAAACAGATGTTCTCATTAGTTTAGGAGTTATCATTAAAGTACTTAATCTACAGAAAGGTGACAAAGTGTCTTACTAAATTCATAATAGGACTTAAGCGCTGTTTTTCAACAAGAGTGTTTTTCTTTCTTGAGAGAGAAAAAGCTCTAGCTAAGACACAAATCGCCACTCGCTCCTGTATGTGACAATTGCAATTTTCAGTATTTGTAAACATGATCTCCTGCTGAACCACAATTGTATCTTTTCAGTGCAAAAATAATCCTTGCTGCCCACGGATCATAATCCATTCTGCAACGTGACCCAGCATGGTGGCTCAGAGGTCCTGTGTTCGGCTACCAGCTGTGGCCAGGCCGTTCTGTGTTTCCTCCAGGTGTTCTGGCTTACCCCACCATCAAAACTTGCATATTAGGTTAAAAATGTGAGTTAATTCTAGAGCTGGAGTTGGTCCCCAGGTGACGTACAATAGCTGCCCACTGCTCCTTAGGGATGGGATAAATGCAGCATTGAACTGAGTATGATTATGAGTATGATATGTGACGAATAAAGATTCTTCTTCTTTCTAAAAGATATTCCCTCATTTGGCAATCTGATGATGGTGGTGGACAGCGCTGTCTAATATCTGTCCAGAACATCTCATAGGTGTTCAACTAGGTTGAAATGTGTTGACTGCAACAGCGTATGATTCACATCATTTTCATGCTTATTAAAACATTCACTGATGGTTGGTTGGTTTGTCAGTAGGATTACACAAAAGCTACAAAACAGATTTCCATGAAACTTGGATGGAGGATTAGTCAGGCCGTAATATTCCCCGTTCACTTTTGTTAAAGATCTGGACAGAGGAACGAATTTAGGATTTTTCTTCTCACTTTCTTCAACATTCACTTCTTGATGAAAACAGTTGGGTGTATTTAGATGGCTTCCATCTATTAGTGAATACAATTTGATGAGGAACCTAGATCTTGTGAGCTTAAATCATGGTTGAACCATTAATTGCAATTTAATTGTAGTGTGACACAGGGCTATCGAGTTTGATGTTGGATTATTTTTGACTGAATTAAAGGATTTAAGGTTTTTCCTTAAATGTGTTACCTGTCTGTGGATTACACCTGAGAGCAAGCTCACCTGCGAGCCATCACGTCCTCTTTCTCCAGACTCTCCTCTTTCTCCTTTATCACCACGAGACCCCGCAAAACCCTGTAAGACACATTAAAAGGAGCTAATTTGCATATAGAAACGAATGAAAGTGCATGACTTGACATGCGATATTAAGATATGTGATTGTTTTATTTGCAAATCTAACCCGGTCTCCTTTAGGCCCCAGTGGTCCTGCAGCACCCGGCTCTCCCTTCGGTCCTAAAACTCCTGGAGGCCCTTGGACTCCAGGTTTGCCAGCCAGAACTGCATCAGCAGATGCTCCCTATAGCACATAGGCCCACACAAATGCTTATGGACTTCATTCTGTGTATCTAGGTAATGTTGAATCTTCTTGGTTTCACTGCATCAATAACAAAGAGGCGTTTACCTTTTGACCTGGTTGGCCTGGTGGCCCTGTTAGCCCATTTTTACCCTGAAAAACAGAAGAAACTCTCACTTTATGCATTACAAACTCTCACAAACTTAATATGAGAACAGAAATAAACAATGGCAGTACACCACAAGCACTTACGGATTCTCCTTTGTCACCTTTGTCTCCATGTGCCCCCTAAAAAAGAACAGACACATATGACATTAGCAGAATCATGCTGCGAAAAGTTTAAATAATTTGTTTACCAAACTCTCCTCTTCACCTTTTCTCCTGGTCTTCCAACCTCTCCCAGCTCCCCAGCTCGTCCGGGAACCCCTGGTATTCCTGGCTTGCCTGGCTGTCCAGCAGGCCCCGGGGGTCCCTCGGGCCCTCGCTCTCCAATGGCTCTACCAGGAGGCCCGGTTGCTCCCACGGGTCCTCGATCCCCTTGGTCCCCTTTGGCTCCTCTCTCTCCTGGAACACCACGAGCACCCTGGTGGAAAGAGATTAATATCATTTTTAAGCGTTTTGAATCATGATTTTATTAGACATTTTAATCAACAGATACATGTAGAGTCCATCTGGACAGTCTACGATCTTCCTGGAGTTTTCATCAAGTTTTTTCATTTCTACTCCTCCAAGATGCCCTTCATCGTACTTACATCCAAACCTGGTAGTCCTCTGGCTCCAGATTCACCCCGGTCTCCTTTTGCACCTTTCTCTGCCTGCTGCACCGTAGTAATTACTGGTACGTCCTTCCTGTCCACAACCACCTTCAGATCAGACACCTGTGTGGAGGGCAGAAAAGAGAAATAGCTGGCAAGAGCTTCGTAACATTTAGCCACAGGTTTTTGTCTGTAAAATGCTTCAAACAACCAGTCAGATTTGATCTCAGCAGCTGGAAAGTTGCCTGTCATCAGTGAGATTTGTGAGGCCAAAAAATGCAAGGTCACAGGACGGTCATTTCAAAATGCATTCACGCACAAACTCTCAAGTATAAAGGTTTATTTTTCACTGGGAGACTGAGATACAGTAGGCTGTCATCTGCAAGAATACTAAGGGGTAGTAAACTCCTCCACACTGTCTGAGCTACGTTTATTCTTAGAAGTGACAATTCAGTCACAGACCTACGTCACTCTTTGGTCTACATCCATGAGACCAACCCCCACATGCTGCTGTGGGTTTAAACTGCGCAGTCCTATTTTTATAAGGGCCATAAACCGAGAGCAAATCCCATATTTGACTGTGGCAGCTTGTGTGTATCCACTTTTTACTGGGTTGAAGACAGTTTTATGTTCAAACTAATTGAGCTGTTTGACACAACAGCTGAACATGAGTTATAAATACATCTGGAAGCTGTGAATGGTATGATGACATTTGTGAGAACAAAGGGACAAATATAACAGTTTGCACAAGTTCCAGGAAATGTTTCCATTAGCAAACAATTATGCCAAAATATTCATCCATATACCCGGAGTAGATACTTGAGTAAGAATTGAGATTCAGGCTGTTTTGATATTTGTATTTTTTACCGATTAAATAGTCTTATTGTTCCTATGGGGATTTACAGTTTGCAGAGTACTTTCAAATTGTTGTCTTCTTGACTAGAGGACCATTTAAGTATTTTTAGAAATATGCTTCATTGACAGATATGAGTGGGAAAATAGTTAGCCTATCAGAAATAAGCAAGCAAACATCTACATATTAAAAAGGGATGATAAAGCTACAACTTCATCATAATCAAATCCAATGTTAACGTGTGTCTACTGCATTTAAAAATATCTCCTTAAATGACATAAGCCACGTTTCCACTGTATGATCTGGGCCAGATCTACAGGGACAGCTTTTATCCCCCCAAAAGTCCTCGCTCAGAGTGTAGTAATCTCCAAAAGTACAGGAACTTTGGGCGCACTCTGATTGGTCGAGTACTGGTAGCATTTTAATTAAATGAAAAAAAAAACCTGCAGTCACAAATCACTTGGCTTTTGGTTCATCGTCATTCGTTACTTTGATATATTAACATTGAGTTACCGAAAAAAACATGTGACAGATGGACCATCATCATTGTTATATAATCATGCGCAAGAATGACATGTAAAATCAATCATGGCTTTTTCATACATAATAATTTACCTAATCTTCACAGGTCTTTCGACCACAGTGGAAACACAGACAGCAACAGGCTGAAGGAACCTTTTAGTTCTTTGACAGGTAGCTCCTGGGACTATAAGTTCCCGGTACTACGGATGGAAACGCAGCTATAAAATACTGAAATTAGAACATTTTTCATACGTTTTAAACTGTCAATAGACAGCTTTTTGCTTTAACTTATCATTCAGTAAATACTGATTGTACAGTGTGATGGCAGTTTTAATGCTGCAATTGTAAATTGACAGCATCTGCATGTAGATATATAAACTACACTTTCACTATGCTATACTCAGGTCAAATTACAGCACAAAGGAAGCGTGTCTGCCATTGCATAACCAAAATAGGAAAATAAATTGTTTTCCTTGGTTGCTTGGTTCCTTGGTAATGGTGGAAAAACTGGAATGAGAGAGGAAGTAAAGGAGGTAAAGAGGTAGAGTGATAGAAACCGAGGTGAGGAATAAGTGAACGGAGAGGCAATCACTCGATGGAGAGCAGCAAGTCCAATTATGAATATAACCTATAACCTTTATTCTGCTTTGAATAGAACTTAGATCCTGTTTTTTAGGTTGAATTGGGATTCTTAAGGTTGTCTTTTGCTGTGGACAGTAGCCGGGCCACTAGCAGTAGACAAAGTACATGACATTGCACCAACAGTCTTACCACCGGGAAATACGAAGGGGTAAAAGTTAAAAAATTGTCCGCTTTAAGGGAACAAATATTTGACAGAATTATTAAATTGCGAGTCATAAGTCCTCATACCTGAATGCCAAGGTTTGCCAACGCCTTCTGGACATCCTGATAAAAGAAATACACAAACATCATTCAACAGAGATGAACAATATCATCAATAAATGCTTCCACAAGCCACAGCTATGTGATGATGGGCGATGTGCTACGTCTTACCACTGCTGTCCCGGGTTTGCCCGGCGCTCCGTCCTCTCCGGGGTCTCCCTGCCAAAAGATATCAAAGTGTCAACACAAAACACATGAAACCTCATTCGGGTGACACTTTCACTAAAATAGAGACGGAAGTTTAACTTACAGCTTCACCTCTAGGGCCAGCAGGACCTCTCTCGCCCTGGAACAAAGAAAGTTAGAAGGTCACAAAGCGGACTAAGTGGTTACTAATCTAGAGCAAACTGAGAATGATAAAGACAACCATGACTTACTCTGGCTCCAGCAGCTCCCGGGGTCCCAGGTATGCCCTGAAGGACAGAGTAAGGACAATGATAAAAACATCAACAGATAAGACTGTGGGGAGGCTGCAGAGAGATGTAGATAAAACACACGTCTGTGCTGCTACATGAGAGGAGTGATGCTGTTGAGGATAACACGACCGCACAAGAGCTAAACACATTGATGTCTGTTTAAATACCTTTTCTATGAAAGTAAGCAAGCAGAAATTCAGTTACATGAGAACATAATTACATGCAGAGGAATTGTTTGGTCTGTATAATGACTTATTTTCTGTTAATGCAATGTAGCGCCTGGAGGTTCGTATTATTCCTAGCACACAACACTGCAGGAGAAGCAGTATAGTGTGTGTTAGACTGTAATATGCATTTAAATAATGAAATTAACAGCAAAGTCTGAAATCTGCAAAGTCATGCACACTCACCGGGGTTCCTGGAGGCCCCTGTGGGCCTGGGATTGATGCCGCTGGAGCTCCTTTTACGTACACAACCTGAGACAGGGACAGGATACAGTCATCCACCATATTCATGATGTTTATCAAATACATCTACATCAGTTTAAGGCTGCAACAATTAATCAATTAATTAGTCTATCTAAAGAAAATTAATTAACAACTAATTTGATAATCAATTAATCATTTTAGTATTTGTCAAGCACAAATGTCAAACATATACTGAGTTCCAGCTTCTTAAATGAGTCTTTGGGTTTTGGATTAAAAGTAGCAATTTAAAGATTCATTCATTTTGAGCTCAGGGAAACTGTGATGAGCATTTTTCTGGTTTTGATAATACACACTAAACGACTGATTCATCATGAAACTAATTAGCAGATTACTCGATGATAATAATTGTTCCAGCTCTATATTAGTCACACCCAGCGTAGAAATGTAAGTACTAAGTACAATTTGAAGATGCTTGTACTTTGAGATTTTCCATTTTCTGCTCCTTCATACTTCCACTCCACTACATTTTGGAGGCAAAAATGTAATGTTTTATTGTTCTACTAACTAAAGTTTGATAACTTTGGTTACTAGTAACTTTGCAGATTACATGCTGCATAAGCTCATTTTTCCAAATATATAAATAAATGTATGTATATTAACTTGAACTTGATTGTTGGATACATAAGTACATTTAATATGAGGTACTTTAAGACTTTTCCTCAAGTACTATACCTAATGTTGACTTTCGCTTTTACCAAAGTAATATTTTAACACGATATCTTTATTTTCACTCAAGTATGTCTTTCGGGTACTTTTTACAACACTGGTCGTACCTGTCCAGGAGGACCGACTGCGCCAGTTAGTCCAGGAGGCCCCTGAAGGCCAGTGGGTCCTACAGGCCCAGTAGGACCCCGGTCACCTTTCAGCCCATCACGGCCCTGGAAAAACACATATGATTACACAACTGAGAGTCTCTCTACCCAGCGTAACTTCCTGCTGCACTATATGAGAGTAAACTATAAAATCAAAGCAGGTGGCCGCTGCCACCCCTCCACTGATGTTCTAGAGATAATTAATATAAATTTGCACATGAAAACAGCTCTGACATTTGGCACCACTCTGGATTCCTCTCAGAAGTGGCTTCCCTTTAAAGGCTAAGCTTGATCATTAGAGGCTAGTGAATGTATATAGCTGCTTCTGAGAAGCCTATTGATTCAGCAGTGAGTGAGAGTGTGATGGTAATGTCAATGTCAGAGCAAACTACAGTTGATAAATACACACTTGAGGGGGAAAAGTAATGAGGAGAAAGGAGGAAAACTGATGTGTAATTCAGTTATGTCAAGGAAGGCGGGATCAATACAGGAGGGGTGAGACAGGGCTGGTCGAGTCAGACACGATACAGTTTATAGACAAACTGACAACAAAACACAAAGAGATGATACGATAATATATTATATTATATATCCAGATTTGGCAAAACTGACATCTCTTCCAGCTGCTCCTGCTTCTCCTTTGTCACCCTGCAGATTAAAGAGAGAAGAGTCAGGTTCACAAAGAAATACAGATGTAATGGGGACAATCTTCATAAACAATTTTCTTAAATCTCAGTAAATAAAAAGGTACTTCTTCAACTGGACTACATTATTGTTTGATTTAATCTTTAGTCAATTTACATGATGAGTGTCTAGAATAAACCCATAAAAATAATATTCAATAGACCTTGTATTTTATCAAAAATGCTCTGCTTGAACACATCGGTGTACACAACAACATTCAGAGGATATCAGTTAAATAAGAACTATTTCACAGATTTGTCACATACACCTGTCATACCAACTGTATAAACTGATAAACGGCCACAAACCTTCCTCCCATCTTCACCTGGAACACCATCCTCTCCCTGTAAGTCAAAGGAAATGCATTAAGAACTCCACAGGAACGAGTAATGGCTGGTCCACTGCAGGAGCACTCACACTTGGCATAATTCAGTGCCATTATGCCAAGACAGCCATTGCACAGCAGACCACAAATACATGTGTGCACATTGTTCACATGAAAGAGTACATCAAGGCCTTTACCAATTAGAGAATGATAGAGAGGAGACACACTGATGCTGAACAATACTGTCAAGATTCATATTCTGGCTGCCAGTATCTAAATATGTCAAGTCACTTATAGAACGTGCAGTGTGTCACATTCCGTCAGTGAGAGTGGATGTCATATACAAGATGCTGAAGTAAACCAGTTACCATTTTGCCAGGAGCCCCAGGCTTTCCATCCTCGCCTGCTTTACCCTGAAATACAACAGCAAGGATGAAAATTAAATGTGATCAAAAACAGAGACAAACAAACGCATGAATGAAACTGATGAATAAAGACAGAATGAAAAGACTGAGTGCTGGGGTGTGTTTACTCACAGGTGTCCCTGGAGTTCCTGGAGGCCCAACAGGCCCTGGAGGGCCCTGCTCTCCTCTAAGTCCTGCTAAACCCTGAAACCAACACATCACAGTGAAAGGTTTAATCTCACTCTACTCAAAAATGCCTGGTGAGCCAGAACTGATTTACAATCGGTCATATTTTCAGTGCGTTGTGGGGATGTTAGTACATTCAGTAAAATAAATAATATAAATAAAATAAAAAAATTCTGGGGGCTGTATTTAAAAGCAGAACATATCATATTGGGAAAACCTCCAGCTGCTCTCAATCAGCATGAACAATATCTATTCAGAATCCTGAGAATCACAGCACTGAGGCAGGAAGAGTAGAAAAAACAAGTCTCCAGATTTGATCAAATGGATAAGTACAGTAAGATCAAAGAACTACCCTTAGATTTGATTCAAGAAATCATTATAATGGAAGATGTGTTTGAGAGAAGGTGGTTAATGGATGATGGGAAACTCTAACTACATCATTAAAAGACATCAGAAAATTAAGCTATTGTATTGTCTTTAAACTAGGGCTGGCACGACGCTACATATCTAGAAAAAGTATGAAAAAAACACAGCAACAGCAGCAGCAGTCATAGGGCCTTCAGGTGTCTTCCCCTGAAAACAGCATTTAGCCTTATGAACTGAACTGTAAGTTCAGCAGTTTTGGACTTTCAGAATCAATATTATGCTGTATATAACATTTTGATCTCCCGTGAAACTGGACTGAGAATGTCTTTCCCTACAGTCTGCTTATGCAACTGGTCACAGGAGTGAAGGCTGAATTTTAACACCTCCACAGTGCCCTCTGCAGCACATACACAGAAATAAACATGTGCAACTGCAATCCAGAGTAAGATGTCTTTACTGAAAATGTGTTATGAATGTGTTTAATGTAGAATTTGAATCATATGATCGAAATAAAAACTCATACACATCAGGGGCAATTGTGTTTTATGAACAAGGACACTCACATCTCTCCCAGGATCACCCTGTTTCCCAGGATCACCCTGCAAACACACAAAAAAAAGTGTCAGCAATCATCTACACATATTCACCACTCAGCTCAACATATAGTGTGCTATATTGTTTGGTGAAAAGTTGGCAAAAACAGAAGTACCCTCTGTCCAGGTGGTCCAGAAGTACCTGGTTTACCATCCAAACCTGGACGTCCATCCAACCCAGATGCTCCCCTTTCTCCCTGATCACAGAAAGGTTAAAGGGTTAGAAGATTTCAAGTACATTACAGAATTTCACCCTCTGCGCGTCATCCCACTGGGAATCTACTGCAGAATATATAGGAATGAAGGATACCAGGCACCCACCAGACAGCAGAAAATCCTTCAATTTTTATTTTTGATAAAATGACATGGGTCAGTTCAGTAGGTGAGGAGCAGTCACTGTGATTGATTTCAAACCTTCTCTCCAGGCACTCCTCTCTCTCCTGAGTCACCCTGGACATATATCAAATAGAAATATATTAGAAGTGATACTATTGTAAATGTGTGTTAAAGAAAATAAGTGATTCAGAAATTTACAGCTTTCTATCTATAAGGATTTGAGTGACAGAGAGAAAACTCACTCTTGTGCCTGCTGGCCCCCGTTGTCCCTCCGAACCCTTTAGAGACAGCAGGGAGAGAACAAGAAGTCACAGAGGATCATCAGTCACGCATACTAAATCAACAGGGAAAGAGGTCAGTGCGAATACAGATGCATATACTACAGTGACTTATCAGATGCTCACAGAAGCATTTATAATTTGCTAGAATGAGGCAAACTCACTCGTAGGCCTGGGGCTCCGGGAGTTCCTGCTTCGCCTTTCTGACCTTTGCTGCCGTGCTCTCCAGGGTCGCCATCTTCACCCTGGGAATCACAATGACGTAGGTTGTTTTAGCTGCGCTACTTTTCTTAAAAATCCAATTAATGTTCAGCTGATAATGACGATGGTGGTTTCTTAAGGAGTTCTCCCATCATGTCTTTACAATAACTACAACAGCTGGAAAAAGATGAGCTCTTCATTGGTAGAGTACATACCTGCTCTCCTTTATCTCCTTTGAGCTGGCCCTGGATGTCAGCCTTTTGAAGAGAACAAACACAGGAGGTTAAATGAAGTCTAAAAGCTGAGAGGAAATAGGTTGTAGAAGTTCTTTATACATTCCTAACTCTAGTTTACTTTCATCAAAATATATCAAACCCATATCCATATCTGTAACTAAAGGAAAATGAAGACATAGTCAGATAATAACAGGCTGCTATTAAGTAAATATATTTTTACACAGATGTAGTTGACATAATGTAAAAAGTATGTGGTCATTCTCAGTTGTAACATTGATCGTGGTTTTGTTAATGTTTCTAAAAGACAACTTACTGAAGACAAGATTTAAAAAATTATATATTTTGTCTTTTATGTTGGAGCTGATCTAGTGTAGCTTCTGTTTATGCCCCATAAAAAATGTTCAAACTCTCACAAACTAGAGCATGGTGCCTTTCAAATGAGTCCTCATAGATGCATTTTGCCCTTACAGTCCTTCTGTTACAAGCTTTTTTATGTGAGTATGCCAATGAAGAAAACACACTCACCATTTTTCCTGGTGGTCCTGGAGGCCCTTGAGGTCCCTTGAAGGAGAGAATAAAGTGAAAAGTGTGAATCCACTAACAGTAGATACAAAATTATAAAAGCACCTTGTAAAAATAAAGCAAATAACAAACCACTTCTCCTTTTTCTCCTCTCAGCCCTGCAGGTCCTGGGCTACCCTGTGATCAAACACAGATCAATAAAGGTGCTGAACGGCTGACCTTCTGCACTGCTTCTTCTCAGTCGAGTAGCACAGAAGAATATTGATAAACTGTCCGTATGATGATACATAAATATGTCTCACATTTCGTCCGGACTCTCCTGGGTCTCCCAGGTCTCCTTTCTCTCCCGGTCGCCCTGGTTGACCAGCCAGTCCCTGGGGGGGGGGGAATAAAAACATTTGTTAACTGAACTTTCCATCGACTTACTGTATGTTTAAAGTTGAAGAGACACTTGTCTTACCCTCAGTCCTCTCTCTCCTGGCTTCCCTGGAAGTCCAGACTCCCCCTGGTGAAAACAAAAAAGACATTTCAGTGACATGTACACATGTGTACATTAAAACTAATGTACGCATTAGTTTTAATAAATAGACACATATTTTACAAGGAGAATGGATGTTTGAGAGGTTAGTAAGAATAAGAGGAATAGATCATACTTACAGGTGTGCCTTCATCACCCTTCTCTCCTCCAGGTCCCTGTATTACATAAGTATAAATGATTCAATGATTGTACCTGGGAGAAAACCTCAGTGGCATTACATTTCAGACTCTACATCAGCTGAGTAGAGACAACAGAGAACATGTACAAAATAAATTAAGGTTTGTAACGAAGGTGTGTATGTCATACACACAAAGTGTTATATTTGTTTACCTCTGAAATGGCATCATTAGAAAGAGATGCATGTTGGAAGGACAGAAGAAGCAGAATAAATTTAACAGGCAGTCTGATCTTTTCAGCACTGATACTGATCACTGTTTACTGATTGTCGTGCGGAAAAATCATATTGTGATTATTTTGACTGATATTGCAACATGAGGCACAATTTTTAGTGATTATGATCATTTTTGCATTTCATTTTAAAAGAAAAGAAAATGAATTAAAGAAGTGTGTAATTTTTGTTGGGGTCTGGAGCCAACAAACATTTTCCCTTACAGCTGGAGAATATGATTTGTAGGCCGGGTCATCTCTGCAAACTACAATGGTTCATTCATAAATGGTATATTGTGCCACACATACCTTAACAAAAGATAGCATCTTCGACAATTTAGACAGTGCACTTGGCCATGAGTGATTCTGATAATAGTTTGTTAATTCTTCAGCCCCAGTGGAGAACCATTTAAAGAAAGACAGTAACAGTTCGTCATTTGCTTAATAAAAGAGCTGAGGCACAAGGTTGATATTATTACAAGGATACTTATCACTTCTTGCCTGAATTATAATCATTAATTTGAACAACAGAAATTGTTTTGTCCAACAAACAGTCTTCAGCCCAAAGATATTCTGTATACAATGATATAAAACAAAGATAAAAACTAAATCCTCTTATTGGAGAAGCTGATAGAAAGTAATACAGAATAGATTAGTCAATTATCAGAGTAGATGAAACTTAATTTAAGTCCATTGACTAATCAGTTCAACAATACCCATCTTTAAGCCTTTGAGGTCGAGATCAGCCGTGCTTGCAGTTATTATTCTAGCACCATTATCAAAAAACACAAGTTAATTATTTTGTTATCTCAAGATAATGAAGCTTGTTCTCTCGAAATGACCTGCTAAATTGTCTTATTATCTGACAAAGGGTCAATCATTTATCATAAGAAATAGACTTTTTGAAATAGACTTCCTTGAGATCACAGGATAATTATGAAGAAGTTGAAAATAAGTGTCTGTTTCAATTAAACATGGCTAATTTTAGTCTTCAGTATCACTATCATGACTGTCTGGGAGGATTCATTCATGTTAGACCTTGAGTGAAGTGTAGTCTGATGCGTTAATCAACAATGAGCACTCCTTAATCCGACATTTTCATCTTAAATCAGTTGCTACAGTTGTCAAAGCATGCTGGCATGACACTCCTGATCTCTGATGAGCCATAGTAATACGAGAAAGTGATAACTGGGTTGATTACCTTGTTGTCTCAAGATAACAGAGCCTGAGATAACAACGTAATGAACTTGTGATCTTGAGATAACAGAGAAAACAAAGCGCACTGATTTTCAGCTTCCTTATCTCAGCTCTCAAGAACATCTTTTAGACATAAATAAATAATTTTTATAGTAATTTTAACTATCACCCCACGACAACAAGATACTGATAAAGGTTAATAGAGAAGAAAGAAAAAATAGTTTAGACTTGAATGTAGCCAGATCTCAAACACCACTCTGACCTCTTTCCCAGCCAGACCAGGCTTTCCTGGGATTCCTGGCCGTCCATTTTCCCCCCTTTCTCCTGGTTCACCTGCATCTCCCTAAAGAACAGCAACAGGACCAGTTTAACAGCCAAACACATAGAAACAAACAAAAGGGCTAAAACACAGCAGAGCCGGCCTCTCACCTTGGCACCTGGTCTTCCACTGATACCAGGAAGTCCCTGAGAAGAGAGCACATGTTTAATGTATTTCTTCGTTTGAGCAACTCTGGGGCCATGACTTACACTGACAGGTGGCACAAGGGAATGTTCATGAATAATGGATGTTATTGTCAGGTATGCATCACAGCAGATGTAAAATTATGATCGTGACATTTGTTGTTCTGATAAGGTGTGAGGTGTGAATGAACTAACTCTCTCTCCCGGCTCTCCTTTAGGACCAGGGACAGCTGACCCTCCTGACCCTGAAGATCCCTGGCAAATTGACAAGAAAAGAAAATGTCATTTAGACAGAGGCAGTGTGCACCTCATACACAGGTGAATATTTTAGTGTCATCATCCCTTGGTTGCTCACTTTCTCTCCTCTCAGGCCTTGCTCTCCTCTATCTCCCTTTGACCCCTCAGGACCAGGCAGGCCTCGATCCCCCTGCGGGAGAGGAAAACCGTCAGAATAAAGGAGGCCGCTCTGTTAAATTGAGAAGTTAAACGAGAACAGAATTTGTTTGCTTACCTGATCCCCTTTCTTCCCTGCTAAACCTGGAACCTGCATGATTAATAAAGTGAAGACTCATCATCACAGACCATCATGGGCATTAAGTGTATATTCAAAAATATTCATATTCATTTTTTCCTTATCTGATAACTTACAGTTCTGCCGGGCTCCCCTTGTGCACCTTCGTTTCCCTGGGAACAGACGGATTCACTTGTTCTTTCATCTTTGCTCAGAAATTCATTACATCAGATTATGAAACATTCTGTGCTGGCATCACGTTCCTATTGACCCGCTACTTCTCACCTGATTGCACCTAATTGAATCAGTCTCACCTTTTCTCCTGGTGGTCCACTGGGCCCTGGTAAACCCTGATGACAAACGCAAAGACTCATTCGTGAGACTCACCCTGCAGCAAGTCAAACCATGCAGCAAAATACAAGACACAAAGGCATAGTGTCGTCATTAAGCAATACTACAAAAGGCAGTCTGTCACTCACTCTCAAACCCGGAGTTCCTGCGAGGCCTGGCTTCCCTGGGTCCCCCTAAGAGATAACATAATTTAAATAACAGCAAGAAATCTCACTAAAAGAGGGAAATGTCAACAGTTGAACTCATTTAAATTAAAAGCTAAACCAATGGTGCTGAACTCACTCTCTCCCCAGATTCACCAGTCGGTCCTCTCTCCCCCTGCAAAGAGACACATGAGACAAATGTTCCCATCATCCGAACATTTCTAATAACGAGTCTGAAAATATTGACGTTCGATACAGCTCTAGTCATAACTGCAAGAGTGGCCTCTTCTTTGATTGTCTGACTTGCTGTCAACAATACCTGCATCTTACAGAAAAGGGTTGCAGCCATTTTGAAACTGATCTTTGTGCATATATAGCTCATTATGTAACTTTTAAAGTGATAATACTTTAAATGCGTTACAGTTGTTGTACTACCAATTGTTACAGCTTCTCAACTTATACTGGCTCATCTGCAAATAAATATTACTGGGATCAAGGGATTTCTATAATGTAGAGATATTTTCCAATGCTATTTCATCTTTAATAGACAGACGTCCATCTCATCAGAAAAAAAAGAAGAAGACCTTGGCATCAACATTAAAGATTAAAGCTGTCTTTCAGCTCAGGTACAAACACGTTGTATGCAGTATATTTTTTATTTGACTTAGAAAAAACACCACCTGCTGTGTCTCCACCCTTTTCTAACCAACATTTTTTAACTTAGACCAAAGTGAGCATGATTAAACACACAAGATTGTTGATATCACCTCTTTATAAGGTGAATATGCCCTACCTGTGAATATGGACCACAGTCATTTAGACTATTAAAAACCCACACTGACACCACAAAGACTCACATGCACAGACACAGACACGCACATACTTGAGTGATTCATTCTCATATCATGTAACTCACCCTGTCTCCCTGTGATCCAGGCTCACCTGGCTGCCCACGGTCACCCTATCAGAGCAGAGAGAGTGACAGAGGTCATTCTTCTATTTACACCTCACAACAGAAGTGATTCTCCTCACCTTTATCTTACCTTGCTACCAATTTCTCCTGGAGGCCCACGGGGACCCTGAAAGACATGAGCAAAATGCTTGAACATAAATATATGAACTCTATCAGGGAGGTTATGTTTTGGTCCTGTTTCACTGAAATGTGGTGGACAGTCCAGCCATGGGAAAAGAAAGAACTGAATAATTGTAACTGTAGACAGCATGACCCTGTGACTATTTTCTAAAGCACTTTATACTTTTGCTCATAATTCCTTAAATATGATGCACAGGTGCATACTTATCTTTCCCTTGGCTAACTGTGTATGTGTCTATAAAGGCAGAAGGACATAATGTACACTGACATTCTATCTAATATTTACCAAATGTAATGCAAATTACTGTAATTCTGCAAGTTACCCTGCAGTCAAAAGTGTGTTTTTCTTCCTGTTCCTATTGTCAAATTATTGAGCTTAGCTTTTTTACACATTCATCTGCTGAACATGAAAATTAGTTAGTGGATAGAGAAGATAGTGGAAATCAGATTTTGCTTCCAATGTTTTCTTTTCTTTATAATTTGATAGCAATCACGAGATGTCAAAGGTAGCCCTAAAAGTAGGCGGTGTACGGTTGTATTATTTTGTTAAATAAGGAAAGAAGGCATAAAATATTTCCCTATTTGACATTTTGTGAGTTTATTTTGTTAATTTATTAAACTCAGTAGCAAACTTGTCCCTTTTACATCTCCCAGCTGAAACTATGAGGGCTATTGGACTATCGTCTCTTTGCACCACATCGACATCTTTGACATTACATCAACACTGTTGTTTCCTGATTGTTGATAAGGTTAGTTGATTTGTTTGTATGTTTTAGACACAAATCCTGGATGAATCTTACAAATTGCTCCTTTATGAGGCGAGTCCATGAGCATGATTTGTGACATCACAAATTGTTTAGAAGCCAACCGGGGCCAATATTGAGCCCCAACAAGGATGATGTAGAAAATTGAGATGCCCTATGCACATATACAGAAAATGGATTTTACAGTGAAGTAGGAGACATCTTGTGTTAAAGCTAGGGTCTACGATCCTGGAGAGCTAGCAAGAGAGCTAGCAAGATTTGAAAGTGGCACCTCCTCTAAGTTCCACCCCCCCCCGTCAGTGCTCCATCCAAAGCCAGTGAAGCGTGACCTGTGCATGCGCGGAGGAGGGAGGGACAGAGGGGGGCGTAGGCAGAACGAGACATGAAGGCATCCAATTTTCTTTCTATTCGGGCCGGATAGCACGAATTGGTCAGCTTTTTCTCAGTCCTGCAGCTGTCACAGAGGTCTGATTATTTTCGTTCCTTTTTCTGAATACATAATGTATTGACTACTCTCAGGATAGAAGAACCATTTCACCCAGTATAACAAAATGTGTTTCTGAACAATATTACAGATCCTAGCTTTAAGCCGCCCCACTATTATAAAATA
>OMLP01028320.1:5252-21109 GCA_900302685.1 Spondyliosoma cantharus
ATGAACTTTGATGAATATACCATCCAGGTCGATAGCATTTGGGCCAGACATTGCTCAATACCTGCTATACCTTAGTCGTGGCTCGGTCTATATTAGAGAGCAGCAGGGACAGAAATGGAGGAAACAGATAGATGTGAAATATGCAGGTATGGCCTCGGTCTTTGGATTGAATAATTGATTTGGATGGGTCGATGGTGATATGTATCATTGTTGTTTGATATGCTATAGCACCATCTGAAGATAGCCCCAGAGAAAATCCATAGGTAAGGGTAGACTATTGATTAGCTCATATCTTATAGAAGGTTGCTCTGATGACAACTGAATGTGTGTCAGTGAGTTGTTCAGAATAATGTCATTCATCAGAATTAATCAATAGGGAATCCTCCTATGCCCCATTCTGTTTGATTAAGTTCTTAATTACCTGGGAGAAGTAAGGCTTGTTGAAGCAATATTGAGTCATGTAGTTCAGGTGCTTTACTGTTTCTGTGCGGGCGAAAACAGTTAGCTGCACATCAATACTTATAAGTACATCTGAGATGCTCTGCTCGAGAACATCTCTTCTTGTTGCACATTATTTTAAAATAGTATTAAAAAAAATACAAATATGGTCCAAAATCATTCCAGTCTTTGTTTCCAATTTTCTCAGTAAAGTCCTCAAAGTGTGTAAACTTCGCTTTCAGATTCAGGCTCAGTTGACGAGTACAAGCCGCCTTTTGGAGCAAATTGTCTGGATAACAAACACCACAACAGACACTGCTTGAATTAATTGCGACATATTGTTTTTTAAGTGAAGATTCACATAATCTCTTTTTGCTTTTCCATACCTGAGGGTCATTACATCACAAAATAATGCATGAAAAATAATACAGACAATATGTCCTCATGGTGGTTATAGGAATCAAATCCCAGGCAGGGCTTTAGGGCGACATCTGCTCTTGAGTTCTACCATAATGCCAGGCTTATGAAAGCTCTGTCCTGAACATTTTGACTCTGCTATGGATGTAGCAGCAGACAATGAGTCCTCCGCCATCTGGGAATCACAACAAGTCCGTTTTCTGACGCTTGCACGCGCTCGCTGCGTTGGAAATGATCTGAAGAGGTTCTTCAAACAGCCGTGCAACATACTGGGAACAGACATGAGCTGCGGACTGATCTGCTGCCTTTGGTTCTCATATCTGGCAGCAAAAAAGAAGAGACTGGATTCATTGTTACACTTTTCAGGGAAACATTAAAGTGTGTGTGTGTGTGTGTGTGTGTGTGTGCGTGTGTGTGGTTTTCTCATCTGACATCACACAGGCAAGCCCATTCTTTATTCTGCCCCTCTGTCAATCTCTCACGGGGAAGTTTTAACTCATCGGAGTGTGAATATGTTAGAGTTTAAGCAAGGTGTTGAAATTTAACCAAAAGCTTGGAAGTCTGGGTGAAATGGGATTGTCACTCTGACGTAAGCTGGGATCACATTATGCTGTTACGCCAACACAGTGTTGGTAGGTTTAGATTTTACACACACACAGAAACAGACACACAAAACTGAATCTCCCTTTGTGCATTATGCAGCTTCAGTTTCTCTCCAGCACACAGAATTAGCTGAGGTTAATGCACCTCAGCTTAGGAAGAAAATGGAGAGTACTGTGCATCTGTGCATCGCTGTGTGTGTGTGTGTGTATGTGTGTGGGAGCACGGCGGGGTTGACCATTTTCTCCTCTTCTGTAACTTCATTAAAGAAATATAAAATGGCAGGCCATTAGGGCAAACGCATTCACCAGCCTCTTATTGAGAGATGCTTTTAGAACAATCCAATTCACCACAAATTGTATGGCACTCCAACAGTCTCGCACACACACACACACACACTTCTCTAATCTTCCCAATATGACTGTAGCTGTGTGAGCTCAGTGAGGGCTGCAGGAGGAGGAGATGGGTGGCACCGTGTTTCCACAGTGATAAAGTGGCACCTCAAACATGGCCGTCTGTTCACCCTGCCCTCTTATTAAACAGAAGGGAGGAGAACGAGGAAGAAGGCAAGGGACCAACAGAGATTGCGAAACAGACAAATTTGAACTTCACGCTCATTTTTCCTTCCCCGCAGCCTCCATGTTCTCTTGTCTCGTTGTGCTTTTCCATCCCTCCCCTCCTCTCCTCTGTTGCCTGAGTTATTAGAGATGAGAGGAAGTCATTCTCCGTGTGTGGTTATTAGTATTGATCTGAGCGCCGTTCAACAGCCGTTTCCTGCTGATTTCCTCTCGTTCACCCTCCCTCCCTTTCTTACTTCATATCCTTTAATAGTCCCCCCACTCTCACCCATCCATCTTAGCTCTCCAGCAGCTCCACAGTGAAGTTTTAACATAGTGCTTTGTCTGCTGCATCTGACTGATTTACTGGACATTGTGTCCTTAATACTGCTACACACACACACATACACACACATACACACACACACACACACACACACACACATGCGTGTACAACTAACTGACCACAGAAACAATAAATTAGTATTTTATTGACCAGTAAAGACTGCACACATGCACACATCCACTTCATTTCTGCTGTTTGTTCACCATGCAGTCACACACACACACGCACACACATCTATTATTGAAACGATCACAATTTACTACAGGGTCCTCTGACTCTCCTCACATGGAGGCGTGTAACACTCTGCCTGGTTTGTTGCTGCTGACTCTGTTGTTTGCAGACTTACAATAAACACAATGACATTTCACTGATTGGCATATAAAAGGCAATAAACGAGTGAATTGTCTTCTAATTTAGATAATGTAACAATGTCAGCTTTAATCAGACTTTTTCACTCTGTATTGTCTGATGAATTAATGGTCACGCCCATTTTTGCTGCTTTTACTGCTTTTGTTATTTATGTTTTCATTCTTTTTAAAATCCATTTCTTGTTGTTACACATTTTAATTGCTATTCATATCCTGTTTTATACATATTGTTTTTTATGCAAATTATTTTGCTTTTATATAAGTACATTTACATCACTTTTATATGCATGTTTGTACCTTATTCCTGCTATATTTTTGGCTATTAGATATTTTATTACGATTTTCATTCTGTTTCTGTATCTATTTCTATTTAACATTCTATTTCTTTATTGATTAGAAATTATTGGCTCAAAATTAGGGCTGGGACTTTATCGCGTTAATTACGATTAATTAATTACAGAAAAAATAACGCGACAAAAAAATAACGCATTTAATCGCAATTTATATTTGCACTCCAAACAGCGCAGAACGTAGCTCGTTGCACGAGTTCCTGCCAAACCCGTAATACTGATGCACAGGACACAACACAAGAAATGGAAACCGATGCAAAATCTTGCTGGGTTCGTTTTTTTAGAAAAAAAAATTTTAGTTTTAAAAACTACCGGGTGGAAACCTGATAGTTGTGTGCAAATTGTCAGCACTTCCAGCCTCTGCTGCCACCTCAATGTCATGCCTGTTTTCTGTGTTTTGTGTTTTGTCTCTCAAGTTTTGATTTCCATGCCTCTTGTGTCTCGGTGTTTGTCTCTGTCATGCTTGTTTTCCGTGTTTTATGTTTTGTGTCTTGTATCTTTAGTTTTGATTTCCATGCCTCTTGTGTCTTGTCAGTGTCTCCGTGTTTGTCTCCCTCTGTCTGTCAGTGTTCGTCCTCTGTGCCTTTTCCCTCCTCTTTACCTCACCTGGCCTCCTCCCTCCTCTCTCCTCACCTGTTCCTCGTTGTGTCATTAGTGTCTGTGTATTTAGTCTGTGTCTGCCCTGCACTCCCTGTCCGGTCATTGTCTTTGTCAGCCTGCTTCATGGCGCCTTTGGCTTCGTTCTTGTCTTCATCGTCCCCAGTTAAGTGTTTGTGCTCCTACCATGCCTGCTGTCCCTTGTGTCTTTGCCTCTTTGATTTGAACTTTGCTTTTTTTGTTTAGTACTTTGTATAGTTCTTTTCTTTTGCTACTTTGTTTTTTGTTACCTTTTTGCCTAGTCTTGGTCTTGTATCCCTTTGTTGATGGTGTTTCAGCTTTTCTTTAATAAAGCTCGCCTTTTGTTTTCCACCGCATCATACTGAGTCCTGCATTTGGGTCCAGCTCCCTTTCCCTATAGTCTCCCTTTACCCCCCGACCTGACACTCAATGCCAAACATGTTGCAGCGGCCCCAATCCACACTAGACAAGATGACAGGGTTCAGAGCTAAAACGACTGTCCACGACTGACAAATTAACAAACGCACTGGCGAAGTGGATTGCAGTGGACTGTCGGCCACTCTCGGTGCTACATTCTGGAATGTACTGTACTAAGTGCTGTTTTTTATTTTAATAAACAAAAACAAATGTGTTTAAGACAGAAAGTTCACAAAAAGTCCTGAAAAAGCTTGAATATAGCTAACTTGAATTTAAGTTTGTGCCTTGTGAACAATGCAATCAGAATATTCTTTATTCATATTGCACTTTATGTTAACACTCAGTGATGAAAATAACGCGATTTTGTTGTTTAAGCTAATTTATGTGTCTATTCATTGATTCAGTTATATACCAAAATCTGTTTAAATTGAAAAATATTGATATGCGATTAATTGAGATTAATTAATTACAAAGCCTCTAATTAATTAGATTATTTTTTTTAGTTGAGTGCCACCACTGCTCAAAATACAAATATTAACTTGGCTTTAGTAAAAGTTATGACACGGACTCTTGTAAATCACTTGACCGGCAATATGATCTCACAAGTAGCATGATTACACTGGACAACCACTTTTTATTCCTTTTCTACCTTTTACCACTATTATACCACCCCAGTCTCTGCCAGTCCACTAGAGGTCAGTGTTTATGAAAGTGCAGTACCAGCAGGGGGAGTTAATGATCGGAAAAGCGAATGGACACAATTCAAAGAGCCAGAAAATCCATGTCAGGACGTGGTAGGGGATTGTTTGATGGTCTATTCATAGGGCTTTTCTCAGGTGACCAAGATTTGGGTCCTGTGTGCTGAACAGTTAGTGGTGACTGTTTTGAAGAAGGACACCTCGGAACAATTTTGTGTTTGTGCCAACAAAAACAGTATATTTCAGTATATATTCTGACGGGAAGTTGGAACGTCTCCAGCCGTGACTGCGCAGTATTGTGAATCCATGGTCTTTTCCTAAACTTAATCTATTTTTTTTGTTTAACGTTATATTGAAAATGTAACCTGATGTAGCTTGTCTGTTATTGTTAACTTGACGATGGAAGAGACCATGTTTTTTTCACAGTTAGACAAGGCAAAACGCAATGGTGTGGTTGGGCTCTTTTTTTTTACATCTTTATGCCATATATACACTGATTTACTACTTTATGTAGTGGAGCCTGCCAACCAAAACAGTTCAAATGAGTACCATATAGCATCTTGAATAGGGTTAGAACTGGTATATGAGATTTTCACTGTACAATAACCAATTATTATAATTAGGATTATTATCAATAACCTTTTTAGAATTTAAAAATGTTTGAACAAATGCTTTATTATAAAAATAATACATGATATAAATGTGAAATATTTACAATATTTACAGTATTTTACAATAGTCATAAGGTAGAATCAATGACCTTACATAAGTCAACATTGTCAACTTTTAACACAGTATACAGTGAAAAAAATGTATTGCCGCAACCCTGGCCTTGAATCTTGAATTTTGCAACTTCAACTCCAAACCACTTGAATGTGCACATACACAAAAAGACACATACATATTCCAGTCTAAAGAGCACAGTGTGTGCGCCTAAAAATGAAGGTGCACTGGTGCAAAGCTCATGATCAGTGTCTCTGCATAATTAATGATGCATTTAAATAACGCAGGTTGAGGCATGTGTATTATTCATAGTATTCATGCCTGTTCTCACCTCACACAGTGTATCCCGTCAACATCATCTTCACTAGACGCTGATACACATGTGAGCCACGTCCAAATCACCCACAGATTGTGAATAGATTAACAAACAGATTAGATGATAGCGCTGGTGTGGCGTGTTTGTGTGGCCACTGCAATATCAGCTTACCTCCTTTTTCGCTGCTGGTAAACAGCTGACTCTGGCCCCCCTGACAGTTGACAGTGGATAGGAGTCACTGAACACTATCAATTTCAATCCCTCTTCACCACTGCTGAATTGTGACTCTAACCTCAACCTTTCAGCTATAACCTTAATCCTGCCACCAATCCGTTAGATCATTAGCTTTAGCATATTTAGTGCTATTGGCTTGCCCTTCATCTGTGACCATGTCTATTAGTCTTGGCCAATAGAGCAGCCAGCAGTAATGAAGACACACTACATAGTTCTTAATGGCTTGTGGAAGGGATGTAAACAAGGTCAAAAGTAAAACCAAAACAGATGATCACAAACAGAAGAAGATGAGGGGAAACCATCATCATTGCCAGACAATAATGACTCTGTACACAGCAACTGTAACAAACAAAGCTATTTGTAAAAGGAAAAGGGGAGCGTGAGGTCGTTCCGGGGGGAAATCTCTCTGCCAGTTATGTTATCTACAGTTCAACTCTGCCTGTCCTCTGCTGCTGAGAGGCAAAGGAGCACAGTGAGTGTCTCTCCTAAGCTTTGTGCTGCTCAGTGACCACGAGGACACAGTTTTTTTTTAAAAAGTACAACTTATAAATAGAGGCCAGCTTCTGAGGGACAGAAGCAAGGACAGTCACTCAAACAGAACACACTGACACAGTCACACAAGCAGGCAGGGACTGACACAGAAGAGTGCCAAACACGGGCTGTGTTGTGCAATGACAGTGAAATCAGTCCAATGAAATAAAGCAACCCAATCGCCAGAATAAAAAATGTATTCTGCCGATTGGGTTGCTTTATTTCATGTGAGCAAAGCATGTTTCTGTAAAACCACAGATAAGTTGAAACTTTACGCTTTTGTCTTCCTTATGTCTATATCTCCCTTGTCACAGCACTGTCCTAATGCTCTGATTAGGTTTAGGCACAAAGCCCATTTTGTCAGGGTTAGGAAAACATCATGGTTTGGCTTAAAATACCTGTTTTGTCGACGCAAATACAGCTGGAAATGTTCCAAGGTCTCCTTCAAAACAACCAGTTTTGTTGCCAAAAACACAGCTGGAAATTGTCCCGAGGTCTCCTTAAAGATATTCGGTACTTTCACACTTACAAATGCAAGAAGGCACACTCGCACTGCGGTCACCAGTTTGGCAGCCATCTCACCTGTAACTCCAAAACTGTCCCCTCCACCTTCAGATATGAAAGTCAGGTAAGACGCATGTCGATTTTTTGGTTTGCAGAAACATTAACTGCTCACATTTTATCTTGTTGACTGGGCTAAATAATGGCCTTGCAAAACACAATTGTCTTTTGAAGTTTTATTTGAGGTCATTCGTGACGGCGATGTCATGAAAACTAAGTCTCTAAAGCTAGTGTCCATTGCTAAACATTCACAAACATGTGAACACTACAGAAATGCGCTGAAAATGTAGGAAATTGAAATTAAATGAAATTGAAATTATTACCCTTCGAACACATCTGTATATTCACTTTTTGATAGCTGTTTGGATGACATAATCATGAATTTATGACAGAAGGAAACATAATAAACATATCAGTGAATCATGTCTCTGAAACAGTTACAGGGAGGCTTAAAGAGTAATTGAATTAAATTATTTGATATTTATGATACGACAAGTTGAAGGGATATGTGAGACCAAGACCCAATACCAATACATCCCTTGTCCCTATTTAGGGGGGGGATTTGTACATGACAGGCCCACATTTTGCTGTATTTCAATGGCTCGATGGCATACAACACCATGAAGTCCTACAGCGAAGTTGCTGCACTTGGAACCACTCCTCTAATGTCAGAGCAGACTGGCAGGGTAGGAGCACGGTTTGCTAATGTTAGCCAATAAAGCACCACTAAAAATAGAAGCCTGTAACGAAGCATGCGTTATTTGATGACTTGATTGATTAGCATGAAGTTGTGAATGAATTGCATGCGTCCACGCGTCTCTGACTCAATCAGATACGGCAAATGGCATTGTGATAATACAAGGATTGCCACACCACAGGGGAGGACGCCATGTTGGAATGTAACATTAACGGAGTACTCACACCATAAACTGGATAGAAATATCCACATTGGTGATGAGACAGTTAAGCACAGGTGAAGATCTGGATGGATGTGATGTGGAGCAAGACTTCTGATGAGGTCAGCGGAAGAACCCATGAACAGCTGGTAAGTGAGCATGAAGAAAGTCGTCAGGATTCAACTTTGGCTAAGCTCTATTAGCGAGGTAAAGGTGTGCTACAAATACAAAATGACCAGAGATTTAAGTGAACTTTAAATGTGGAGCCGAGGCTCCCGAATAGATATAACTGCCCCGTAATTCTGTGCCAGCTTGGTCTCTCAGCAGAATCTGGTCAAAGCACATCGTCTGATCAACAACAGAATCATTGGTTGTATTCCCTCTGTTGTACAGGGTCTTTAACACTCGAATCATGACATTATGTTCACATATATTACATGCTGCTTGTGCTTGATGCATTCTCATTCCTGTATGCACACTGTACAATATTCACTAGATATGATTATCTAGAATGTCACATCTCTTCAGAAACAACTACACACACACACACACACACACACACACACACACACTCAATTCACGTGGCCCATCAGTGTGAATATCAATATACAGACACACAAGCACCCAATTACCAAGATCCAACTGGCTGCTATATTTAGAAAATGCAGCGTGACACAGAATTGGAAGATTTCTGCTACATTTTTAACTTTTTTTTTGCAGTCTGTGAAAAAGGGATCGTCATGCTCTGCAGCAGCAGCGGTGCTCTGGATTGATGACAAACCTGTATAAGAGCCTCTTGTGTTCGCGGCTGCCTACCAGAGCAAAGTGCTGAGTACATATCTGTCTCTCATTTGTATGTGTTCTCTCTCTGTCTCTCTCCCTCCTGCTCCCTCTCACTGTGAGTATGAATGATATTCAGTTGCAAGTTAATCCGCCCTGGATATTAATTACAGTCTCCATTAACATTTAATAAATACTTCCCAGGTGGGCTTGCTGCTGAGTGAACTGAGAGCCTTATCAAATATTAGGCCTTTAATTGGCCTTTCACTCCAATGAATGGCTTTTTAATTAGCGTGCAGTTATCATCCCTCCGCCAACCACAGGGCCAGGCTGATCAGCACGCGCAGATGTGCCAGTTTTGCTGAGTGAGGGCATCTTAATGACCTGAGGTAGGCCACTCGTTTGCATAATACTCGGTTCCCGTGGCCAAGGGAGGGATATTGCAATCTGTGGGTAGCAGGCCACAGCCAGCCACTAAGTGATTGTCTGGTTATAGCAGGGAGATCTATTGGGATACAGAAGTAAGACAAAGTGTACGAGCAGATGTGGGTGCAGAGATAACACACATAAGGAAAACTCCTACAAACTGGCTTAAGAGGCTCAGACAAATACACTTTGACATTTTTTTGATTTATGTAAATGCTCAGTTACTCATTCATTCATTCATACAGACAGTGAGATCTTCTTTTTACTCACCGCTTGTCCCTGTTTACTTTATCTTACATATTGGACCATATTATTTTCTATGTGCGTCAATGTGTTTGCATTATGTTTCAGTTCACATCAAAGCACATGAGTAAGTTAAGGCAAACATACAGCCATAACTCAGTCTTATATCTTATCTTTATTATGTTTGAATACGTTCAGAGCCACCATCCAGGACTCTTTGGGATGGTCCGACCCATCACATCCTGGTTTGTAAGTGTTTTTGTGACATCATCGTTTAAGTGATGTGGAGGCTTTTCTTTTCAGTAGGGATGATTCATGATGGTTGTTTGATGCATGACAAAGTAACATGTTATGATTTCTTACCTTTTGTACGGCTAATTAGTAATGTAATGAACTTGAAAAGGAGTTAAACAATGTTGCAAATTTTTCCTGGCAGTCAGCATACTTTAGCGGCTATCTTAAGTGTTCATTACTGATTATCTTGACTTTCTTAATACTATAACCACATAATATGGATGACATACACATTGAGACGACAGTAAAACAACAGCGTGGCCGTCGGCTCGTCTATCCAACCTCCTTGCCATTCAAAACAGACTGCTCCACAAGAATTTAGGTGCAGAAATGAAATTTAATGTTCATAATGTTGTTTTCATTACCTGAAACTAAGAAACATTGTGTTATTGTTACTTTAGAATGAATCTTTTATGTCTTCAGAGGAAGCAGGTTCTCTTCCACAGAGTCACCATGCTCTAGAGGGCCACCTTTGGGGGGAGGGGACAACGGGTGCAAAGTCGGTTGCAATCGTTCTCCTCACTGGATGCCATAAATTCTAATCACTGGGCCTTTAAGTAAACATATGTAGAACAAGCAAACCCAAAAGGGCTCAGGAATTTTAAGACACATTCCTGAAAAAATAGCATTTTCCCTCATTAGGTTTCATTATCCATGAATTGATGGCTCATATATAGACGTATTCAAGAGTTTTCTTACCATTGAAGAGGAGCCGGCAACATAAGGTGAGATGAGGTTGAAGTTTAACGAGATGCATCGCCCCACTGATGCAGCGTTATTGTTTATTTTAGAGGCTTTTCAGCAATTCCGAGAAGCAAATATCTGTGACAGGCAGTTATGAAATGCTCAAATTTACAGATATCGACTTTTGTAGCAAAATACAAGCAATCAGCGACTTGGTCTAAAAATATCTGCATCAGCATGAGCCATCAAAGATCAATATTGCTCAAACTATCAAATTAGGAAATTCGCAATAAATATGGAGACGATGATGAATAAAATACTCATGCATATTTGATTAGAAATAACTGTTTTTTTCCCCAACTTCAATCTGTTTTTTCAGGGCTTTCAAGCAAAGAGTTTTTTCAATCGAATCAGTGACTTCCTCCCACTGGGGACTGACGCAACACTCAAATGTGAATGACTGCCATATCCGGACTACCACCAATTATCATACACACACACCCATAAACCCAGGCAGAAATACACATATTCACACCAGTATGCAGAGAAAACGCAGCAGGAGAGAGTGACGGTTGTCACAAACACTTAAAATCAGAGAGACGTAGACGCCACCACGAAGCTTTGGATGTTCGCACGAACACTTTCACACTTACAGCACATACACACACACACACACACACACACACATAAATCACTCAAAGACATGAGTCTCTCCCTTGTCTCCCATTGCTTTAATTAGCTCATACAGAGGCAGGCATGTTGAAAAGCATGAGGAAGAAACAAAACACACCCAGCATGCATGAGCTGGACTTCTTTAACCCAGTCAGAAGTCGATGTTTTCCAGCACTAATGGGATTATTAGGATGTTGTAACTGCAGCAGAAATGAGTGTCTGAAGGTAATGGTGGTGGTTGGGGAGGGGGGCTTACAGGAAAGAATGAAAGACAATTTGCTTCAGTCATATCATTTTTACGGTGGCAAAAAAAATAAAAGTATTAGGTTTGGTTTTATCACAAACAGCACTGTTTTCCTGTATTGATCAGGTGAATGAAGTTCATGGGATTCTGTCAGTTGATGATGAACACTGAGGATAATTTAAGCCTTGAAACTGTTAATCATTATATGATGGAAATATAGCTGAAAGCAATGCCAACGCCTTATACCTGCCAAATGTTTACGACAACTCAACATAAAATCTAATAAAGGAATACTTTTGGGAGCTTTTCCATGACGATAACTTCTTTCCAATTCAAATGAGTATGTGTATGTAGATGAGTGCTTTATGTGTGCAGAGTGCATGCATACATGGAGTGATGGAATGTAAAAAGTACATTTACTCAAGTTCTGTACTTTTCTAGTACAATTTTGTGGTACTTGTACTTTCCTTTTTCAGTTGGTTTATACTTTCACTCCAGGTAAATATTGTGCTGTGTACTCCACTATGTTTAATTGATAACTTCATAGATACTTTACAGATTTCATGCTGCATCAGAGCCAAAGCGGAGCTTTGTCATATTCCCATATCATTGAGCTTTGAATAGGAGCACAGGCAGGTGGCAGCGTATTCTCAAAATATTATGAATGTGTGCGATACAGTGACTGCAGAGAGATCAGTAGCATGTGCATCTGTTCGTCAAGTACATCTACTAATCTATGGACTGCTGAATTTAACACAAGAAGCCTGTGCTCACAACCAAACTGGGATCAACTAGACTCTCGTACTAACTTTAATGAGACACCATCCTCAAACCTGTGGGCAAACTGTGCTATGAAAGCACATTAGATAATATTAAATAGTTTTAACACAGAAGGCACAACTTCCGAATGAACAACAAATGCTCCTAGTTTGATTAAGGGGTTTACATGCAGACCAGTCATTTACAGGTACAATTTCCTTGAAAAACTGAGCATCAAACCTGTAAAGAAAACCAGGAAAGGAGTAAAAACAAAGATATACCTGCTGACTGAACTTTTCTTTACTGAAATATCTAATCAGAAATGGACATTCTAGTCAGTTCTTCCCTTAAGTTTAAACCAGTCTGGTGTTGTCTTCATTGTTCATGTTGCTGTAAATCCACAAGGACCCTAAATGCATTAGCAGATGTTAGCTGATGTTCAGTCAGTGTCACGGAAGGTAACGGATCAATAGGTTAGGTGTGATGTCGTCCAAAAACATTACAGATTCACTCCGCTTCTTACACACAGAGGTCACAGAGTTTAGAACAGTCCAGACCGAATCTCCAAGGCGGGGAGAGTGTGGGTCTATTTTCCCCTCTCCGGGAGCTCTGGAAAACTGGCTCACTTTTTCTTTTTCTTTTTTTGCCAGAGGGACCTTGTGTCCCTCAACCCAATGACAGAGATGTTTTGGGTTGAGGGAGGTCTGAGCTTTATAGTAGAAATTATATAAAAGGTATGTTTAAATGAAGAGCTGAATGAGGGAACCAGCTAAAAGCATTCCAGGTGATGCTTTAGAATGATAAGAGCTCCCTCTAGAGGATCGGACACACACATCCTGTTGTTCTCTCTCTTCTTTCGTTCGCTCTGTCTTTGATGTAATGATGCAGATTTCCCCAGGTCTAGGGATTTGGCTGGATGAATCCTGTAAACAGGGCCTCGAGGGTCTGAGGATAGAGGGTGCTGTGTGCTGTACAGATTGTAAGGTCCCCTTGAGGCCCATTTGTGACTTCTGATATTGGGCCAAATAAATAAAACTGACTCTACTTGACAGAACACTGACGTCACTGAATTACAGCAGGTATGACATGACACACACACACACACACACACACACACACACACACACACACACAGGAATGCACGCACTCTTAAATTATTTACACTTCTATCAACGTTAATGGATCCGTCAATTACATTATGTGCTCAAATTGTAAGTCCTCTGCAAACTGTCTTCTTCCCATAATGAACAACAGCTTCATGCACAGTTGATCTGAGAGAATGTATATGACATCCTCAGTGATAATGGATGGTCATGTCTTGTATTACAGCCATCTTTCCTCTAATAGTAAGGCTGATACAATCTCAGATGGCATTACTTCAGCGCTCTGAGATGAGCCTCACCGAAATCTCTTTTTCTACTTTTGTACTCTTTCTGCACTTTCTTCATTCATAATACTAAATCTGGCCCCTTTTCACAGGGAACCCGAAGCTCTCCATCTACAGTATGTGTCCACTCTACCGTGAATAGCTGCTTCCCCCTGCCCTCTCTCTGACCATCTCAAAGGTGTTTGTGTCTTTCTTCACTGGCGTCTCCCTCTGTTCTGCTGCCCTGCTCCTTCCTTTCTCACTCTGGTCTTTCATATATAATGCATGTTAAACAAACAGACATGTCACAGTCACTCAGATGCTGTCCCCTAGCTGCAGCTCCATCCACCCTGAGATGAGGAGGGTCACGTCTCAAAGGCCCCCCTGTGTGTCCTGGGCTGCAGTCAGCTACAGCAAATACAAACTTTACATTCTTCAGGGGAAAAAATCAATGTTGCTCCTATTGCTGAGACTATCTATACAAAAATGAGACATTTTAAGCTTGTTTTCAGGTACATAATTCTATTTTGGGTTACTATAAGAACAGGTTTACATGCTTTGCTGCTCAAAAGTGAGTCATACTTCCCAGTACTGTATCCCCTTCTGATTTAGCTCCGGTCTCTTTAAGGCCCCCCCTTCCAAATACCCAGTCTCCTCTGATTGGTCAGCTCACACACACCTGAGCCAGCACTGCTCACCGTGTGGATGGTCACCTCTGTTGTGTTTTCAGCTTCCACTAAGCTTCACCTCTAACGTGTGCAAATGTGGGTAAGGATGAAGTACTGTGATGTCAGGGAATTAAAGGCAGGTCTACCGATGAGGCGTTTCAGAAGCAGTGTTTTCCGTGGGAGAGAGGAGCCTCTGTTGGCGTGGACTTTTTAACTTTAAAAACCTTTTTCATGCTCAAGAATCTATATAACACACTGAAGGACAGGGAAAAAAAAACAAAAAAAAGCATAATAAGTCTCCTTTAAGGTGAAACATAATGCCAGTTCTGAAAGTGGAGCAGAATCATTGCAAAGTTTCAAGGAAATGCAACAAAGGAGCCCCCTGTTTGTGAAGTAGATACCTATTCAAAGACGGCATGTCTCTTATATCAATTATATAATTTTTACCACAGCTTAAAAAGGAATTCTGTTCATGTGCATTTTGCGTCTTTGTAATACACCTAAAAGTCTACTCATGTATTGTAAAAGAACACACAAAGCATTGTTTGATCCGTTCAAATGAACTCCTTTTTGTCCCTCGTTGTTCAGAATGCTAAAGACTGCCAGAATGTCTGTTACTTTACATGTAAATCTAATTTTTCTGTTCAGGCATGGAGGGGATAAGATGCCGCGCCTGGCTCACTCTCGAATGGTATACATGCATAAATAAACACACACACACACACACACACACACACACACACACACACCCTCATTGCGAAAACCCCAATTTTCCAGGTGCACAGGTCTGTAGAATGGAGCCGGAGCCACTCAAAGGGAAACTGCTTTCTTCCCCATCAGCACAGCAGAGCGTCCGAGCTATTATACCATCCACCACTAGCATGCACACACAAATGGAGTTTACCACTTGACAGAGAGTGCGATGGGGCCTGAAAAGCACAAGGGTATGAGTGGGATCGTGCTCGATCAGCGGCAAAGTAAGTTCATTTTCATATTCCACACAGAGTATGCTCCACTTGTGTTGCAGTGATATAATGCAAGATGACTAAGTGCACATTTCACAGGCACATTATACAGCACTTGGAGTTGAAAGCTACCTAGAGTGTCAACATGTGTGCGTGTTTCCTTCAGTTCTCCGCATCAGTAGATCACTGCTGTTTCAGCTTTGTGCAAAGCATCTGAAGATAATGCAAATTTATAGCATAATAAAGTCATTAGGAGTACATAAATGCGTGTGAATCGTGCGTTCCCCTTCTCAGCCTCACCTGGGCGGTGAGAATAAATAATAAGAACAAATGATGGTTCTCTCTCCTCCTTCCACCCACTGCAGGCGGAGAGAAAACAGGATTTATTCAGACAGCTAATACACACAGTGACTCAGAGTGTATACTGTGTGTGGATGAAATGGGCTCGAGAGGCTTTTCCTCTCGCACAAAGCACATATCAGTCCAGGAATAAGATATTGATTTGTCATTTCCCAGAGCTGGGGCTGAGTAAACAAGCTAAGCAGATGTGTGACCGCTGGTCGCTGACAATTGTTGTCCGGTAACAGTCAGGGGCCTTTCCTCTGAAACAACACACTGAACTCACATGTGCTGTGTATTCTACATCATCATCATCCACATAGCCTCACATGCACCAGCAAATACTC
>OMLP01028324.1:0-19286 GCA_900302685.1 Spondyliosoma cantharus
GGTGATAGTGGAGCGCGGCACGTTGAATGGCGCCGGTAGCTTCCTCACAGTCGGGCTCTGGAAGATAGAAATTGATTGCTTGATTGAGACTCACATAGTATAAAGGAAAATAAGATCAAATGCCCTAGAAGATCTGTTGAAGCGACACATCGAGCACTTTAGCTTTAGCATTTAGCTTTTCATTCTTCTTTCACTCTCCGTCAAAAGCTCAGGAATTACAGAACAACCCACAGCTCTACATCTCCACATGCGAGCAGCTTGCCCGTGGAAGCCATTACATTGCAAATCGGAAAAAGCTATCGCACTTTGGCACCAATCCTGAAGATCTAACCAGGAACACAAAAAGAAAAAAAAAAAAGGGCCACTTCCTTGTTTTGCCCTGATTCCTCCGTTGCTTCATTATTTCCCTCCATAAAGTCAATACAGTTACCACTCTGACTCTGCTGTGGTTAATCGCTCTCCTCATTTGCTCGCATACTCGGCGAGCAGCCGTGTCAAGGTTCTGGTGGACGGAGCCGGCTGCATGTTTGCACGTCCTCCATTGTTTAAGGCAAAACAATAAACCACTACTCTTACCATTCCCGCTGCACGGCTCGCATCACTCCCACTGCGCTAAAGAAAGCGCGAGGATGCAGATGGCGGGACGCTCCAGAACATTTCAGGATCTAGCAGTGAAGCCTCCTGGGGTATTGGACTGCCAAGCTGAGGAACTTAATAAATCAATTGAAATATACTAGAACTCAGCTTTAATTTAATTTAAAAAAAAAAAAAAAAAAAGATTTTAGTTATAAAAAGTGGTTATTTTTCCCATTGTGCTGTAATGACGCCCAGACACGACTTGTCAATACTTGTAAAAAGCAAATATGTGGCATTAAATAGGGGATAGCTGTGACTCAAAGCAACATCACCGCATAACTTTAAACCTTGATACAGTTTAAATGACTTATATAAAATCACACCCCTTGCACAGTTTTTATGAACAGGATAACTGGCTAAATAGACCAACATGTTTATTTCTGCTGTACAGTTGTGCATGCTAACATGGGGGGATTCACTAGCTCTTGGAGCTACCCCAGCGTTTCTTTTAAAAACCTTTTCAGACCACATAACCAATAAATACCAAACTCAATGTTTCAACAGTATATTACAAATTACAGCCTAATTAGATGACAGTCTTACACAATAGCATCGCCTACTCTCTCATCATTGTGTCTGCTGCCATCTTAATAGGAGGAAAAGCCACTGCCAACAGCCAATTCAAATAATAATGGTTGACTTTACATTTGAGTTGATTCAATTGAGCCATTTACACTCATGAGACGTGAGTCATGAGTCGGTCAGAGCAACAGATGGTTGAGAATCACTGCATTTGAAATGTGATTCTTTACCAAATCGCTGTGTTCTCAGGCGACCAGTGGTCTACTAATAGAGAAAGACTCAAGTGGCAATTTAAGGAACTGCCGTTTTTGGCACTTCTTCGTTGGCTTCATTGGTTTCTGCTTGATGTGTTCATATGAATATGTTTTAACTGGCAAATACTGACCTATATATGATTAACAATGTCTCTTTTAAATTATTCTTTCCAGCTAACCCCTAGCAACTGTAGAAGTTGAGCGTTGTTTGATTTCCGTAACAGGAAACAGGTCCAGACAGAGAGACCTTTGCTTTACCTCCTTCTCAGCCGTGTCGTCCTCTGCCTTCTGTTCCAGGTCGGTGACAAGGTGATGGTGCTGAACCGCTTCGGGCTGTGGCAGGAAGTGGCGGTGGTGCCGGCGAGCCACACCTTCCTCATCCCAGAGGGCATGAGCTTCGAGGAGGCGGCAGCCTTCCCTGTGAACTACATCACCGCCTATATGATGCTGTTTGACTTCGGCAACCTGCGGCCCAACCAGAGCGTCCTCATTCATGCTGCAGCAGGTAAGGAGACAGAGAAGGACACACAGCATGCATGCACACAGGAAACACGTGAAACCTTTATTTTCAAGTCAGTGTGGGGATGAGAATGGATGCATCGCTCTCTATGAAAGGTCTTTCATTTCAGTGATGGTTGAATTCATTATAACTTAAGTATTTGTTTTGCAATCCTGCAAATGAAAACCACATTTAATCAGTTTCATGTCAGGATGTGTCAGCCGCTGCTTTGTAATTATCAGCTACACAAATAAATTCAGTCGCACCAGCAGCCTTTTGAGCCGATCTGTGAAGAAAAAGCGTTTGAAATTCTGTTCTCAACACAAAGATGCAAAGCTCGTGGAAACGCCCTTGAATGTTTCCTTCTCTGCACCTCCTGTTTATGCATTTCTTTTTCTATATGAGTTATGGCTGTTGGAGAAGGTCCCACTGTTCATTAGCATGAGCTAGGGCTCAGTGTTTTGCACCCTCTAGGACTGCACTTATACTGCAGCACCTGCCACCTGCACTGCGAGGTCGGAGGTCAGAGTGAGTGGGTGGGAGAGAGTGGGGGACTGAGGGAGTAAAAGCACCTGTTTTGGGGTGTGATGCACCCAGCATGAGAGCATTTGATTTTTGCTGTGTTTACACTATCAGGCCAGCTGGAGAGAAGGGGAGTGCATTAGCCAAAAGAATTTGTTCTCTCCCTGTTTCCCTCTCGCTATCTGCTCTCTGTTTCCCTCTCGTTCCCACTCTTTCTGCGCCAAGGGATCTCTCTGCGTTTGTCGAATGTAGGTGGCTATAAGAGAAGTGAGCGCATGATGAAACCTGAGCCTGAGTTTTCTCTCTGGAAGCCAAAAAAATGACAGAGTGCTCTGGGAGACTTCTAGCCCAGGTGGATGTATCCCTTAGCATTAACACAATAAAACCAAAATGAATGGATGTGTGAGATTGTTGTTAAACTGCGCAGTTTCCCAAGAGCTGACTGACAGCTCGCAGATTCATTGTTGTGGGACCGGTGGTCCACAGAGGAATCCCAAATGTTTGCGTTCACCATGTCATCCAGCTGATGTCACTCACATCTTGCCAGAAGCTTTCTGAGCCGAGTATGTTTGCTATAAGAGGAGGAATGCAGCAGTGGAAGTGTGGTGTAAGACACTTTTCCCCGCTGGTTTGGTCGAGGCGGCGTCTCTGGTTTCTCGAGGCAGGCTGCCAGTCTTGGCTCGCCAGCTGTCCGGACATCAGGATTGTAAAAGCACATTACTGAGGCTATGACAAAAACATTTGCTGAACAGTCTGCTTCACTGCACTCTGTCATTCTTCGCATGTGTAAATCAGCTCTACAGCGCTGCTCTGTTGAGAATCTCTGTTAATAGCGTCGTACATGATCCTTTTGTTTAAAAGGTGTTGAGAGAGGAGTGTGAGTGGGGGAGTCTCACTCCTGAGTCTGTCAAACACTGTTCCAGATATTCTCTGATCTGATTAGAGAGATCAGAAGTATCTGCTTTGACCAGAGAGAGAGAGAGATTGCATCCATGCCTATCTGTCTGTCTCATATTGTTTAATATTGGGAAGGAAATTGCTGACAGGGCGGCATATATTCTTGACCAAATGTATTCCAATACAGGATCTGGTTATTTCCGCAATATTGTAAAGTAACCATGTGTTGCTACTAGACGCATTGAGGTGCTTTTATTCAAAGTTTTCTGACATTTTACAGACCAAAAGATTAACTGGCAAATAATCAAGTTAACAAGTTAACTGACCATGAAAATAAGCTTTAGTTGCAGCCCTGCAGTGATTTATGGGTGTGGTTGCCTTTTCGATTTAATATGAAGATTAGGTGTTATTGACAGTGGGGACGCTGGGACATGTCCCCATGAGATGGCACATTTTATCCCTGTTACTTTTCAAAAGCATACTTTGTTTAAAAATGTTCTGAAAAATAACATGTGCCAATAAATGTTAACTAACCAACGAGAAGACTTTGCGTTCCATCAGCACCTGTTGAGACTGGCTGCTACTGATTCTGCTGCAAAATTGTGACCAGATATAACACTATGAACCAAGGCTAGGTACGAGTCATGTAGAGGAAATGCGTTATTAGATGTGATCAGCATGTAATAATAAAGTTAAACTTGTTTCACTGTCTGGCAAAAGATACAGAAGTATCCACTAACGCAGCAAGCAGCTTCTTTCCTCCGGCTGTGAGACTCCTCAGTTCATCCTCCACAGTCCATCGTACAAATGAGTTTGTCTTTTTCTGTAATGTAGCTAAAAAATAGTCAAACTCCATTTTGTTTTGCAACCATGGCATTTGGTGAATGAAAAATATATTAACCTTGTAACCCTGTACTAGATAAGCTAGCTAACTAGTATAGCCTATATTTGCAAACGTCTTAAGATCGTCATCTTATTTGCTAAAATGTTATGATACATTATCCTAACAAGATATGTGATTTACAGTAAGCTAACAGTACTTTTAGCTTAGGTACTCTCTAATGTCAAATCTCAAACTCAAAAATCAAATCAAGGATTTGAGCAAAGGTAGGTAAGACTGATTTATTATCTTTAGCCAACATTGTTAATGTTATCACTTCAATTGCTTCTTATAGGTATTTCAATCGAATCATTTCTGTGCCCTTTTGACATGTTCAATGAAATTCTCTGACCTCATTCTGATCCACCTGGTACATTGCCCAAAAGTTGCTTGAATACTGTTTAAGAAAATGATCTTCATCTTAATTCCCCGCTACTCTTCAACACAGGAATGTGCACCTGCAACCCGTCTCTGCAGTCCATCCTCAGGACTGTAGATTTTCCCATCTGTGTTCATCTCCTATTAATATCTTGAAGAGGTCAGAGGAAGTAAAACTTTCCTGTTTTACAATAAAAAAGCAAAACAAAATTATGTAGTATATAAATTAGATTTTTTCGTCATCTTTAAAATCCTTGCAGGATGCTTTAAAATGGAACTACTGATCTAAGATGGTATTAACTCTGATTATGTGAAGCTACTTGCTTTCATAACCCACTCAGATGTCATGTATTTGTCTGCAATGCGTCACATTAAAATGTGGAACACCACCACTGTTTTCTCAATTAAAATTCCTTGTTTCAGTTCAAATAGTTTCCGAGAATTGATCTATTTTTTTTTTTATGTTTTTCATCGGAATCAACCCGTAACACATCAGAACACGGAGCATGTCCTGTATTTTGATCATGAAACAGCAATTAACAAGTACTCTGTTACTACTCGACACTCCACCACGCGCAGTACCAGCATGTGGTTAAGCGGCTTTACTTCACCTCGTCAGACCATCTTGCAGGGCGATTGCACATGAAGTCGTGTATCCGGCTAAACAGCAGTGGTGTTCTATGTCGGACATGCCTGTACAACACTGCATTCCTGCGGGATCAGTTTATGTTCTACAAAGATAAAATAGTAAAATAATAATAGAGCTTCTACGTGAGATTAACTGGGCCGAGGAGCAGCAGCGGTACAGCTGACACACACGAGTGATCTTTTTTTCCCCCTCAACCACAGGGTACGTTCTGCAATTTTGTTTTTAAACCATTGTGATTTCTATTGACAGACAATATTAGATCAGGAATGTCTTATCAAACTATTTATTTATAAGTCTTTTCATCAAAGCATCTTGAGGGGTTCGTCCTGAGTTAATCTGCCTCATGGTTGACCTTTTTATTCTCATGATAAGGACATAATTCGCTGGTTTAATCACATTAGGAAAACATAACAATCATCCTTTTTTTCAATTACCGAACTTGCAGTTAAACTGATTTTTTCTAAGTAAAAATCGATCAGCAACTTTAACAGAAATGTTTGCAAAGTGGTTCTTAGCCTTGTGAGCTTGTGTCATAACATGTAGACCGCCAAGTCAAAAGAGACCCTAAATCTTTGAATGATACCCTCAATTGGTATCAGTGGGAACTCTATAGTAAAAGCTCTTCAATTGAAAAAAAGGTTTAAAAAAAAAAAAGGAGAAACCTGAGGAACAGCGACATCATTAAACATCCTCTCTCAGGATGGACAGACAAGCAACAGGCGTCTGATCTCCAGTGTGGACAGAGGAGGCAGAAACAGAAGTACTGGTAAATAATACTGGAAACAAGCTGAAGCAGCTAGTCTGGCTCAGACTTACGCATGTTGCCAGGCAACAAGCAGAACGTCCAGGAAGTTACTGGTCCTGATCGAGAAATAGTTTGATACACAACCTCAAACAGTGAGTTGTTAATTAGTGAGACTTTAAGGTGCTGCTAGGTGGATTTTGTCATTAGCTGAGGCTATTGTTCGTCTCTGTTTCCAGGCTTTATGCTAAGCTAAGCTAACTGGCTGCAGGCTCCAGCTATGCACAGTGTTTATCATATAAAAATGCTATCAATCTTCTCACACAAGGGAATTCAAAGGGCTTTACAGAGACGTAAGAATGCATTAAAAAGACATTCAAACTAATATTTGTAACTCATCAAATACTTCGGAATGGTAGGTCGGGTCAGTCGGCATCTCAAAGCGACAGTATTTGACTAGCTGGGAATGAAACTCAAAAATCAACTTTAATTTACGAATAGGGCCTTTAAGAACATTAACAAAGACAATAAAACAAAGCAAGCCCATAAAAAGATTGAAAGAAGTTACTGTATGTATCTAGCATGTTGACATGCTAAATGAACTGACAGCCCTCGTGGTTCTCAGGTGGTGTGGGGGTTTGTTCCACAGGTGGGGAGCATAAAAATGAATGGCTGCTTCACCTCGCTTGGTTTTGTTCCTGGGAGTAAACCTGTCGGAGACGACCTGAGGAATCTTGATGTTTCGTAACATATTCGTTGTTCTTAAAAATCGCTGACGACAAAACCTGAACAAAGACGTCTCTATATGGCAAACTGACCTCTGTAGTGAGGGCCCCTACAGAGGGATGATGGGTGTCCACCCTCTTGCCTTTTGCTCCTCTATTGTTCCGTGTTGGCAGGTAATGTCAATTTATTAAGAGCTCTCCAACGAGCGCATCATTTCCTGTTGACCTTTGCCCATCAAGATCAGGTGACCAGTGAAGAACGGCTGACTGGTGCTTCGACTTCGACTATCAGTCATGCGTTTTTGTGTGTGTCTGTGTGTGTGTGTGTGTGTGTGTGTGTGTGTGTGTGTAAGTAAACTCTGGTGAATAATCCTCAGCTGCCTCTCTCGTGGGTCCGCTCCTGTCCTCTCTCTCCAAACAATAGCTTGTTGTATTTCCTCCCATCGTGCCTCCCTTCTCCACCGCGCCGCACATCTGCATCCTCCGTTCTCCTCCTCCCCCTCCGGCCCTCCGCGACCTCCGCTCCCTCTGCGTGACCTCTCCGTATCCATGCTCGAATCCCCGTCATCGGGGAACGTGTGCACGTTTCCCCTTTTGTTTTCCCCAGAGGGCTTGGGCGGGGGGAAGTTCAGCGACATTTGGATGTATCTCGTGGGTCTTCCACTGTGCCCGGCCAACAGCCTTTCCTCTGACCTCTCCCTGAACTGGTCCTAATGTTTATGAACCCTGGCCAGCCACCCCGCCACCGCACCCACGCCACACATTCCTGCATACATATGGGGCTCGGCTGCTTCCAACGATGACGTCCACCTCTGTTTTATTTATGAGATCTCGAGTGACTGCAGGCCAACGTCAAGTGTCGCTCATTGTGTTGCAGATGTGGAATGCATAATATGAATTAGGTGGTGCTGCAGTAGCCTGTGTCATCAGTTTATCTGATGATTCTGCTACACGGCCTTGGCCACTTCCCGCCCTATGTGTCAAGACTTTGTGACATTTTGGCGCCAAGGCTGCCAGAGATTGCGGTTTAATTCCAACTGGAGCTTGTCTTAGTGTGGAAAGGCGTACTCACTAATAGCTCTGTAAGGTGCTTTGGTCTATTAAACAACATATGTTATCAATCACCTCTTCTCATAAAGCTCCACGGCAGTGTGTTTGAGGTTTGCGTGTCAGATTCCACATATCCTCAACACTGTTTAAGCTGGCTGCTATTAAACCTTTTTTTTTTTTTCCCACCAGCCAATTACGTCGGCCTCCATAGATTTGCAGCTGCTCCTTGCTGGAGTATCTGTGTGTGGGACGGAGATAGAGTGTCAGCAGTCACAGCTGAGTTAAATTCTTGTTAGTTGTAATGGGCAGAGTTGAGCTGCTGGTTCTTGGAAGTCATTTCTCCTGTTGTTAATTCCTGTTTGAAAATTTTGTTTTGATGATATTGTCATTGTTATCCGGGCAAATCTGGACTTAGAATAATAGTGATGTATTAGTCTAAATTGCGATACACAATAGAAGTATATTATATAAAAGATATTTTGTTATCTCTTCATAAGCCCTGAAGCATATTTTTGTTTAGAACTCAGATTAGCTGACAAGCTCTCCTCGCAGGATTTGTTGGCTTGCCTCCTACTCAACCGGGTGTTTCTCATTGAGATGGTGAAATAAGTTTATAGTATTTCCCTTTTTGTGGTGACACTCTCCTTGCACTTTCACATTACTGAATTTTTTTCCCCTTTTTGGAACTCCTCCTCCCTGAAGTTACTTTTGCTTTTATCTGTGCTTGTCGTTGCTGTGCGTAACGTGATGACGTCATCACATCAAGTCAGTTTATTGCCCTGATCACTGTATACATTTTGTTATATTGATATTATCATGAATATGATGTGGCACACTGCTATCAAAAATCCAACAATAAAGGTTTACGTTATGAATAACACAACTCTTGATGAACACATGATGAAGGCAAATGGAGGCGAATCAGAGCTGTGGCAAGTTCAGGACGCTTCATCTTTTAAATTTGGAACAAAAAACGAGCCATGATAGCAAAATTCATCCAAAACTGACCCTGAATCTGAAAAGCTTTATCAGGTTTCTACAATACATTATCTTTAACCTTGACTCAGAAGTTTAAGCTTTCTGATTGGATGTTTCTTTTTTCTTGTGCTCTTTGGGATTGATGAGTTCCTCATCTCGTTATGTTTTCAGGTCGATAAGCTTGAACCTTTGTATTTTTATAAAACAAAAACAATGTTTTGTTAGCTATTATAGAGATGATTCAACCACTCCTACCCATTAAAGCGTTGGATGTGTTGTAGCTGTCTGTCACAAGGCGTCATCTATGCAAAACCTGAGCGCAACTTAAAGGTGCAATATGTAAGGAGTGTCTAGTTTCAAATATTGAAACATTAACTAAAATTAGCAGCACAGTGTGAAGAAACATCGCATTTAACGTCATGTAAACGACATGTAAGTGTTATTTACTACATTTACCCCCATGTAGCCAATCCTGGTATGTTGTACCTTTTTAAACTTTCAGCTGCGTCTGACAGGGAAGTTGAATTTCTGGTTTGAACCATCTCTGCAGCACAATCTTAGAATAGTGTAGCTGTTTTGACTGTACTGTAAACGCTTAAAGCTAGCGGAACAGGTGGCTGGATCTCTTGGGTTTGAGAGCGTGAGCGCCATGCTGATGTAGAGCTTCACGACTGCTGTCAGACCCGCCGGCGGGGCCTCAGGGGTGAATATAAATATATAGGGAAAGAAATATAAATTTCTATGTATCTTCTGTCTCCATGTACTCCCTCCCAGATTACTGCTGTCATTCATTATTTACCAGCTAAGAAAGTCCCCCGCTATTTAGACGTTAGCTGTTACAAGTGTAGTTACATCTCTCACTTTTATAGACCCATTCGTCCTGAGAGCCATGAGAAAAGTCTGAAGTGCCTTGAAAACACTTCCGTCTCCTCTCCTCCCCTCCCGGTCTGTCTGCTCAGGAGGTCTTACCCCAGTTTAGAGAATGCTAATTCAGTCTGACCACTAAGCGGGAGTCTGGGCTGCGTGGTTGAACCGTCTCTGTGTTCCCCAGGCCTGGCATCGCCAGCGGCAGATCAGCTGCACTGATAGGAGAGGGAAACCAGGGCAACCTCCAACCTCACCGACCAATCACATCGCTCACTCGTGCTCTCATCGCTGCAGCCGTTGACAAGTGACCCCATGCACCCACCCCCACCCTAACCACCACATACAGTCGCAGGTGTATGTGAAACCTATGTCAGGACACCTGTTTGCGTGTGTGGGTGTGTGTGTGTGTGTGTGCGTGTGTGTGTGTGTATGTGTGTGTGTGTGTGTGAATCATAACAGAAGCATAACAGGATGAGCGTGCACCAGCTTGTGTTTCACTTTGCAACAAGGTTTATGAGAGGAAAGAAAGTGGTTTATGTTTGAAATATATTTTGTTTCCACACAAGTTGATGTAGAGCTGCAACAAACGATCATTTCTGGCATTTTCACGATTAATTGGTCGATCATTTCGGCTACAAAATTGTGAGAAACACGTCCAAATAGCTTCTTTTGTCCAATCAGCGTCACAAATGACAAAGAAAAGAACCAAATTCTTTCATTTAAGGAGGTGGAACCAGCAATCGTTACATATTTTTGCTTGAAAATTGAAGAAAAAGGAAGAATTAAGCAGTTTTCTTTCAATCGACTTATCAATTTGTTAATTTCTGCGTGCTCTCGGACTGTGTTTGTTTGCTCGTAACTCAGGAAATCACAGGGACCACCTTCATGCACAAGCAAAGGATGTTTTTTTTTTATTTGCTCACCCAGAAACTAAAAAAGGACTTCCTCTATGCCGAGAGAGAAATCCACCATCAGAGAGAGAGAGAGAGACAGACAGAGAGAGAGAGAGACAGACAGAGAGAGAGAGAGAAAGAGCACATTAAACTGCTCTTCAAGCCCACAGTGTGCGCACACACACATACACACACTCACACAGTCATCCCAGAAAAACACCACCGAGGTTACATAATGCAGAGTAATACCTCAAAAGTCCACGTTCACAAACAGCCAACCACAGCCCCTCTCAGCATTACAGGACTCGTTTCTGAACCGAAGCGTGTAGCAATAAAAAAAAAGTTCAATTATTTGCTTCGGCTTGTTGATGTTGTAACACAGCCACCACAGCAAGTTTGGGTAAGAAGAGAGGCCTGGGTCCACGTTTGTATTCCATTCTTTGTCAGCCGCTACCGCCACAGGCTAATGATCGAGAGTCCTTGAGGAAATGTGGAAACAAATGCTAAAGAGATCACACATGAAAAAAACACAGAGCACTGAGACAAGGGACCAGTAATCTTTGTGGTGTTGACAGTAGCCATATGGCCACGATGTCTCCCTCGACTAACACCTGAGATTATTGACTGTCTCACACGATTGAGAAACGCTGCGAGATGCGAGATCACAGCGAGAAAGAAGATTGAGAGATGAATCAATCAGGACGAGGTGGACGTGATATCCATCCCCGTTAATTTTTTGGATATCTGCAAAACATTTCTGATGTCCCCACCCACCCCTGCTGTTGAACTCTGGGTGTGGAGCAATAACAGTGGCCTCAGTGTCAGTCTGGATTCCTCTGTGTTTTGGGGAAAATTCCTCTTCGCTCCTAACAGTCATGTTATGGAAGCCAAGTGCAAATTGTGCCAAACTGCGAGTATGTAAGGATTCAGGGGAAGACAAAACCCTGCTGTGTATCCTGTTACTCCAGAAGGAGAGCAGGAGAGAAAAACAAAATAAATAGGTGGACGATTTTTGACGTTCCCTAATTTCCAAGTGCAAACAATTCAATTGGATCTCGCGGAGAACAAATGTAATTAGGAGCAAGAATTTGCTCAGGCTGCTTTCTCCTCCATGAGCTAAGTGTTTTTGGATGGTCTTAAATCACAATCAGTCCCAGCCGTGAGAGATGATTCTAGTCTGACAAAGTAGAAGTAGGCAACAAGGCAACAACAGGAACTGAAGCATTGGGTTAATGAAAGGTTAACGTTTTTAATCTCTGTGCATATTTGTGAAGATTAACTGATACCAGCAGCCATTCGGGACTGTTCGAGGCTGCAGCTCGTCTCTCTTTTGTGATCTGTGTACGTATGGATGGATGTGGTCGGGGGGCAGCGAGGGGTTCTTGGCACAGCTCGGCGGTCTTGTGATGTGAGATCAGGAGTTTGTTCTCAGGGGGATTCAGGAAAAGGTACCTTCCTCCTCCTCCTCCCCCCGGCAACATATTTCTTTGACTGGAAATACATTTTTACACGCACCAAAATTTTGAAAAACAACCATATCTGATTGTTCAGAATGCAACATCTTTGCTCACTGACTTCATAAAGCAGAAGGGGAATCACTGTGTTCATGACAGCAGCCGCAAGTTAAATATTAATATGTGAGCGGCTGGCTGTAAGTACGTGGGATTAATGGATGCATCATCCCGTTGGTCGCTTGTTCACACCTGCGTGTGAGGGCTGCTACTATGTGACGGAGCCTTTCAGTAAAAGCAGCTCTTAAACCCCCACTCAGACAATGCATATTAAACAATTTCTCACCTTTTTTTCAACTCCCCGTCTATCTCACATGAACAGTTACTCATGTAAAATCCCCATGAGTCAAAGGCAAACAGATGCAGGTGTGCTTCAAGCGCTGGTGTAGTGTATAAAAGATGTGTGTCAGTGCATGATAGGTCATCACATATTACTATAGAATAATAATCTACTGCTCTTTAAAGGTCCCGTGGTGTCTAAATTAGATTTCCATTTCTTTTTTGATTATAAAGCAGATCTAGGTGATGTGATCAAATGAGAAACTGTGCCTTTAAACGAGGCGTGACGTCTTCCTTAAAGTTGTGATGCCACAACTAGCCATGTCAGCGGTTGGTCTATAGGTTAATCTAAAGACAGACACACAGCCTCACCAGATCAGTCTAAGGGGAAAAAAGAAAAATGTAAAGCACAAAAGAAACTCAGTGTGGGAACATCCCCTCCAGAGAGGCAACAAAGTCAAATGCGAGGTAAAATGTGTGACGTTGCTCTGCAGTTTAGAAAGTTGTACCAAGACCAAACATCACATCGCTGTTAGCTGGAGAGAGAAAAGTGTGATGCACTGTTCCAAGGAGATGTGCCGCCAATCAGTTTGGTAGTGAGCAGTGGATTGAGAGAGCTAGTTCAGTCCCTTGGGGCGGAGTACGTTATGACATCGAGAGCAACTGTGACTAAACACATGGAAAATCACTTTGAGAAGAAGAAGGATGAACTAAAGTTCAGGCTTGCCAGGGTAGACAAGCTAACGGTGCTTGTTCAGGACTGTGAGAGCTGACCAATCAGAAGAGATGGGGGGGGTTTTCAGAAGGGGGGAGCCTTAAAGAGACAGGAACTAAAACAGAGCATTCATACAGAGGGTGAATAGAGGTGCTGCAGCAATGGATAATGTGAGAAAAATAATGTGTTTTTGAACATGTAAATATTTCTGGTAGGTGCCCAAAATAGAAAATAAGAGCCTGAAAATAAGCATGAAATAGGATTTGAGCATACAAATCCTCTGACGGATCCTTACTTTACCAAAGAGGAAGGTATGACCCAGTCGGTCAGATATAAACTGGTGTCAAACTTGTAACTGCCATGAGACTCTCATATGTGTGAATCTCTTATATGCCTAAGGGAAGAGCAGTCAATGAAACAAAATGGCTTCCTTTGCTCAGTCATTGCCGGCAATTTGGCCGAGGTTTCCTTGGCAACACAAACTTGGTTTCTCACTGAGGACAAGGAGAGATGGTGCTGTTGTAACGCTGCCGCAACAACACTCACATCCAACAGCAACAGCCTTGATTTTGTTTTCTCATCAAATCTCCCCTCAGTGTCAGCAGGCGTGAGCATGGTGATGCAGAGCACTCTATTCATCTCTCATGGGCGTTAGCTCTCAGATGAGAACCACAAATCAGAAATGGTTTTGGTCTTCACAGGGTTGTATTCAAATCATGTGTTTCATCGAGGGACCATTTTGTGTAACATACTGGAGGTGTCTTTTTAATAATTGGGAATAAAACGCTCTTAAAAATTAAAAACCTTTTTATTCTCATGCTGGGCATTTCCTGGTCAGAAATTAATACGGGGGATCATTTGATTTGGCATTAATCTTATCATTACATCTCAGTTCACTGGCCAGTGACAGTGCTGGTTTTATGTGATAGTGCTGCCTCAGAGACTAACTGCCAGGATGTCGTAGAGGAAATTGCACTATTCGACTGGTTCACTGGCTCAGAATGATTTTAATGCTGAGATGAAGGGAGCAGAGGTGCATCGCTGACATCTAACACACCATGTTCTAGCCATAAAAAAGATATGAAGATGTGATAACTCTGACATGAGGCTATTTCATTAGACATGCCTTCACCAAGGATTCCCCTTTTGTACTCACACAGCTATCTAAATACGGCTGATATCTTTTCATCCAGATCCATGTATTATTACCTGAGAAACTGATGAAAATGTTGAATGTCTTGCAATGTTAAAATTAAGTGAGAAAAATGGGGATCCAATCCGGGCCGAGGCCCATCCTCCATCCTAGTTTCATGGAAATCTGTTCAGAAGCTCTTATGTAATCCCGCTGACAAACCAACCAACCAACAAATGGGCACGGGGTGAAAACATAACCTCCTGGACAGAGGATATCAAGTAACTGTACAATTACTGGTCCACTTATATTGAGTTTGCAAAAATAGAGTAGAAGAAGCATTTCCAAGGAAAATCCTCTATGTCCACTATTGTTGTTACTGAACTTATAAGATAAAATGAAGGATAAGTTTACCTCCACAACCTGTTTCCTACATCTGTAGCTAAACAAACCATTTAGAGTATCATTATGTAACTTTTTTATTGTTTTACTACTAAGGCCAAAGATCATGTTGCTGCTAGCTGGGAACAAAGTGTAATGCACTGTTCTGAGGAGATACGCTGCCAGTCAGGTTGGTAGAGAGTGAAGGATTCAGGGAAAAAGGGAGAAACACCACAAAACAACAACAATAATAATAATGATAATAATAGATTCATGAACATATTTGATATAATATAATAATAGTTATATCACTAATTAAATTAGATGTATGCAGCACTGAAAAGTAAATACATGTTTTTCACTGGACAGCAATGGTGCAACTTACAACCTGTTTGTGTGTCACTGTGTGTTTTCTCAGTTTCCAAGGAGAAAGGAAGAAGCTAATTTTATATTGACATCTCATAATCAGAAACATACTGACATACAAAAAAAAAAAAAAAAAAGCATCTTCCTGTTTGGTTCCTTTAGCACGATGTGTGCGTAGGCCTCCTCGTGCATGCGCCTGCTTCCTGCCTTGCTGATTATCTTACTGGGTGTGCACATTAAATGTCTGGTTGCCTTTGTGAGCGAAGTGAATCATGATTTCATCATTCATCTTATCCTAACCTGCATGTGAAGTCGTCCGGCAGCTCGGCTATGTCATTATAAATGGATGTAAACGTACATGTTGCTTTATCCCCTGCTATCAGATAAGACATGCTCTTTATTTGGTCATGCATAGATGACCTTTACGGATGCCTTTCAGTTCAAGTCCTCCGGTCAGCCTCCATTTCAAACAAGCCACTGCTTATCAGTAACCTATTACTTCTTGCTCCTGCAGCCTTAGCAAACATTGGCTCAGGCATTTACCACAACTATGTACACACTTCTCAATGCAGCGAACTAACCACAGATATAGAAAACATGTACCGAAGTCTCACAGCACTTTTTCTTGAAAAGTTATCTTGGACAATGTAGCACATTTTGTTCTTCATCTGGCTCGGTGAGCAGGAGCTGTGTTTATGTAATTTGCGATAGAATGTCACCCGGCTCTCCTTTCCTAACAAAACAGATACCTCAGCTCCATTTTTTCACCGCGTGGAATTTCAGAACAGGTTGTCTTGAATAAGGAAGACCAAATAAATTTGATGTGTCAATTGAGCTACAATGCCTACTTTCTCCAGAGCTGGATGTGTGCGCTTGTGCATCTGTGTGTGGGTGTCTCTTCTCCCCAGGCCAGTCGGAGTAATGTGATTGTGTTTAATGCGCTCTTTACATACCCTTGAGCAAAACACATCTGCGCTGTTATTGACTTGGCTTGTTTTGGACGATAAATAATGGAAATTGCATTTACCTGCCACAGAAAATGCGCGTGGAATGGGGATTCTTGGGCGCCTTCAGCGACTATTATGTTCAGCTGAGTTTCATCCTCGCCTCGAACAAACATATTTAGCTAAGCTTGAATCCTTGCAATAGAAGCCATCACAAGTCATGTCCTAAAAATCATAGCTATTTGTTCCCTCTGCCTCTCTTCCTGCAGGTGGCGTGGGCATTGCTGCCACTCAGCTCTGCAAGATGGTGAAGGATGTGACCGTGTTCGGTACGGCGTCGGCCAGCAAGCACGAGACCATCACTGAGGGCGGAGTCACGCATCCAATCGACTATCGCACCAAGGACTATGTGGAGGAAGTCCGCAAGATCAGTCCGAAAGGTGAAAGATGTTGTTTGAAAAGTGCTCTAAAATTTGAGGTTTGTGTGTGCAGGGATAGGAAAAATAAATCAGTTTTAACCAGGGGGGAACCTGAGTTGGCCTGCCATAAGGTCCAAAGTAAAGTGGAGTCCAAAAGTCTAAAGAGAAATACAAAAACTGAAGACAAAACAGGTATACAGAGAAACACCTGGATCAGGGAACAGATGCAGGACACACGGGACAGGCGAACCAACTAAGAGTGAAGGGAAGACACAAGCTTGATTTAAGTACACAGGCAGTGATTAACTGGTGGAACATAGGTGAGCAGTCAAAAGGGACAAAGAGAGGAAGTGGAAAGTAAAACGTGGATAAATCTACCAAAAAAAAAAACAGAAAATCTTTAAACTTGTCCATCATGATTAGGATTTTTTTCATAATCTGAGCATGGCGGCCTGAGTGACACGTTGCACAGGATGTTACTGAAGAGACTTTGAGATCAATACATTACAGTCCAATAGATGTAAGACGATATATATTCTCTTATCACTATAATCATGACATAACATCGATATATTGCCCATGATGAGTTGATTGTTTCATAACAACAGTCCAGATCAATATATTCCCACTGGCACAAAGCAATCCTGTGTGACTGCAGCCTTTGTTGATCACTGTTGAACAAACTGCAGACAGCGAGATGATACATTTTCATACGCTTTGTTTTTTTCACTCCTGATACAATTCTCAGCAGAGCTGGCTGCCATGTACACTAGACTGACAGCGTGCGGGGAGTCATTTTTCCTCCCCATCGCCAAACAGCGACTGTTTGAATTCTCATCGCCATCAATAATGCATCCGCAGAGTCTTATGTAGATGTAACCCTGGACTCGCTGCGAGGGCCACACAAAAACGCTGCTTTTCAGCAAAATGAAACAACATCCAGTTCCTGTTTTTTGCCTTCGCCTACCGCTGCGTTCCTAGCAGGATGGAGACTGTTATTGTGCTGGAGACTCATTTCATAGTCCCCTCTCAAGCCCATCTCTGTTCTCCGTAGCATGGAGCGAGACAGATAGACATTACAGAGACAGATAGGAAGAGAGCGAGAACTGACACTTTGGACAGAATGTATCTAATTAGAAGCCTGGATCAATGTGCAGCCCTGCCCGCTACCTTTGCCTCTGTCTTTGGCGATCCATCAATTCATCTGTGCTGTGGTCAAGGCGGGGTCCTGCTGTGAGCCTCCAGCAATCAATAGAAGCAGGGTTTAACGGAGCAAGGAGGGGTAGCCCAATTTGAGGAGTCCCCTCTGGCACAAAGGAACATCATTAAGGCCGAGCCCACATGGCCAGACGTTAATAAGCCACAGAGAAACCTTCATAGTTGGGTTTCTCTTTACCATCTGTTCAGAGGTCAGTCTGTTAATCTCTCCACCTACAACTGGAATGAACAATGACGCGGACACATTTTATCCCTCTCGTCTTATCAGTGACAAGAATGAGAAAACATAAAACAAGTAGGATCTCCGCTCGCTCTCCTCCTTTCCTCTCTTGGCATACATATGAGTTCCTCTTCGTGTAAACATGGCACAACTTGGCTACACTCGCTACTCCTAGTGAACTCTGGCATGCGGAGGGGGCTGCTGGGGAGACTTGGCAGGCTGCTCGCGCTGAATGCAGACCGGTGATAACTGTCCCCTTCTTCTCTCTTTCTGCTCCAGGAATGGACATAATACTGGACCCTCTCGGAGGATCCGACACCCATAAGGCCTACAACCTGTTGAAGCCTATGGGCAAGCTCATCACCTATGGTAAGTGGTAAACAACCTGAGTGTAGGTCTGTTATTTTCAGGAGCCTCCATGAGTTAGCGAAGCAAAAACAGGCAAATAGATTTGGTTAAAACAGTCGTTTTGGAATTATGCTTGCCAATTTAACAATTTGCCACACAAATTAATCACACTCAGAACCCCTTTTAAGAGCCAAAGTCAAATAAAAACGAAGCCTCAACCTCCACAAACAAACTTCTTTCTGGAAAAGACGTCTCACGCAGCGCTCGCCTGGAGGCTGTATGAATCTCTCCTGCCGAGCTTCTCCAGTTTGTCCATTTTTAAATTCTCCAGAACTTCTTATGTAATGCCTAAAACCACACATGGTTTATTAAGCTTGTTGGCAGTGGAGCACGGTAGGAAGCACAAAGGTTAGCTCATAGATTAACTTCATGGCAAGCTACCTGCACATACTAGCAGCTGACAGAGACATCCATGAACAGGTATTCCTTAACTTGTTACCCTACTGAGGCTCATTAGCAATTTATTAATATTTCTTGATCCGGCAGCTCTTCACTACGTCAGCGTAGTTGTTATGTTTAAAGGGGCACTGTGTTGTTTTGGAGAAGAAATTCAAACTCAGAATTTTAAGGTTTACAATATTAATAACTCAGAAATAAATAAAAAAAAATCCATATGTGAATAAACAAGCTGTTCTCAGAGCAAACCATGTTCCCCAAAAAGCAGTTTCAAGCTTGAAAGGTGGCAGGGTCCGCCACATACAAACAAAGCAAAACAAAAATTGAGTCGTCCCTTAAGGTCAGTTTGTTTATTCATTCATTGTTTACGTAGTTTGTTCAAGAAGATGTTTAAAAAGATCAGTCAATGAAGATCTTTCTCTTCTGATTAAAATGTCTTCCTCAAAACTACAGACTGCACCTTTAAATATTTCTCCACCCTACTGCAAAAGTAAAAAAAAAAGCAGCTGCTGTCGCTGCAGAGATCTTGGATTATGACTGATAAGCAAATTAATACAGAACATGAAATAGTCGTTGGCAGAATACAGCTGCTCCTTGGTGGGCAGGCTGACCTCTCTGTGGAGGTCCATGTCCTCAGTGTGCTGTGTGTCATCCGTGGGAAGGCCTTTACGCTCTCTCTGTTGCGATGCCAATCTGGACCCAGCATGCATGCAGCAGTGGGCGGGGTCGGCATCCGTGGAGAACAGGGCCTTGCCTTTGCATGCTGCACAAAAAAACCCACTACCCAGCATGGTGCCCCCCCCTC
>OMLP01028329.1:0-20182 GCA_900302685.1 Spondyliosoma cantharus
AACAAGTGTTTTCAGGCATTTTGTTACAATCAATATGAAACATAGTAAAAAGCTAAATATGGTAACTACAATGCTGATGGAATTACTGCAAATGGTGTACAAGTCTATTGCGGTCACACAACTGGCTTAGAATAGAATCTAGATATTGATTTGTGTGCAATTTGATGGTATATATCTACACTGAAAAATATACATAATATAGATTAATCACATTCCCAGGGCCAGCCCAAGACTATTGATATTTTTCAATGCAAAACTGGCATACAAACTCTATCCATGCCAATTGTTTTCAAATGAGGAAAAAAAAACAAACATGTGTCATCATCAACCTTCAAATATTTTTAAGCATGTGTGTGATTAGCACTTTAAATCACCATATTACACAGACAATAAAAAATGGTTAATTATACGTGGTGTAGTAAAATGGCATTGACATTATTTGGCACCACGTTCTTCGCCGCAATAAGAGCCGAGCAAACGGTCGAAACCTGAAATAACATCAAGAAGGGACATTAAGGCCTGATGCCTCTACAAGGATGTTATTTCACAGAGTTAATAACAGAGTGCAGACAGTGTGTTAGTTAGTAATAAGGGCCAAATAATACAAAAAGGTAAAAGTGCAGCTTTTCAGAGTACCAGAGTGAGTCCCTTTTTGATATAATTGCTGAAGCCGTTTTAAATACGAGCTAGAGTTAGCGTTTTTCAAAGACAGCAGCGTGAATCACAATCCATCGCAAGTTTAAGTTTTGACCTAGAATGCCACTCTGGTTTTTATTGGATTCGGTTCGCCTTATCCGACTGCTCATTTGATCAAATACACATGAGCAGAACTGTCATCAAATCAGCACGAAACGAGGTCAATACAAACCATCATCTGTTGGAGACCGAAGGGGAATGAGATCACAGTTTTGTACGAGTGTGTGCCCTACTGTGACTCTGTAACTGCTTTCTCAGATTTGGTCACATTTTACCTTTATCATATTAACACTTATTGCACTCTCAAGAAACATCCTGAAGAAATAGGCAGCACTGCTTAGCACACAACTCATCAAAAACAGATAACATTTCCAATGCTTAAGGGTAAATAAAGTGACAGAAAAAGCACATGGCCCAAATTGATCTAATTCAGCCCACATCTGTATTTTTTGGCAAGTTTGCAAAGAAGTTTGGGGGCTAAAAGGACTCAAGAGATACAGAGAAGCATGAAATTACACAGAATTAATAAGTCTGTGGGGCTCATGAGTCAACTGCTACTAAAATTCAATTAGGTTGATATAAGAGGTAAATAAAACCACTGTAAAGCAGCGATCACAGAGGACTTTCATGAATGTGAAAGGAGGATAGAGCACAGTAAAAGCTGTGGTATAGAAAGCTGTGGTATACTGCGCCATATTTGTTTAAAACAAAATGAAAGCTGGACCTACAGCAAGTGCCTGGAATTTAGAGGAACTAAGGCAAAAAAAAAAGTTGGGAGAAAGGAAAATCAGAAAGCAGACCTTGGAGCAAAACACATACAGTGATTCAGAGCAGAATGGAGACTACGGTTCATCAAGGGGTCAGCATGTCGACACAGTGCCACGTCTGATTCTGCACCTTTGACGTTCTGCAACGGGAAAAAATCTTATGCTCTAAAATCTGAGCTTACTCTGAACGACGTCTAGTTTCCAGACCTAGCTGTTTTCATCGCCGGCCAGGTAGTAAAACAACATTGCGTGTGTGTGTGTGTGTGTGAGCCAGCGCCGATTATGTGAAAGAAAAGGAAAGAGGAAAAATGTTTATGGGACAATTAAAAGAATTTGGCAAGACCTCACAAATATCAGCCTCCCCTCCATAAAGTAGCAGCACAGAAGATTAGAGAATTATAAAGCTGAAGTAATAAAGTGAAACAACTGGCAGTATACTGTGTGCACTGTGGGCAACTTCATATTCAGGATTCAGTTAATACCTTCTCAGTAATTACAAGTGGACGCATGTAGAACATGGGATCAGTTCGGAGTTTTACAATATTATGATAAACTCGAAGACTCAGCATTTTCAGCCCTGATTAAGGCACCATCGTTGGGAGATGTGGACTGTACAGCTGTTCTCATCACAGAGACGAGGTTTTCCAATAGTTATCAATCTCAGGGGTAATGATGTTTAAAATATCCCAACAAACCAGGTTGAGAATTAAAGGAATAGTTTGTTTTGGGATATACTGTATACTTTCACTCCTGACAGCCCTCCATTAAAGGATAAGGTCACCCATAAATGAAGATTCTGTCATAATCTACTGAATGCTGATAGAAAGTCAGGTGAAGTTTAAAAAGTCCACGAAACATTTTTGGAGCTTCTACAGTGTTGCAGCATTCTCCTAAACAACTTAAGTAGGTTGGGAAATGGCACTGCCGTAATCCAAGTCTTCGGAAGTCTACAGTGTGAAGGAGGTGCATGAGGTCAACAGCGCAACAAGCGTGTGAATATCGTCTTCTCAAATCAGTTTTGGATTTTGGGGCCTCTAGAGCTGTATGGAGTCATTTTATGTGTTTTTCAGTTGTTTTTTTTTATGTTTCAAAACAAGTCCCCATTTACTTCAGTTTTTTAGGAGAATGCCGCAAAGCTGTTTTTGCTGTGAGGTATCCAGAAATGTCATGTAGACTAACAGCAAAAACAGCAAAGACATTAATTAATGTTAATTAGTGAAATCTAACCGACTGCCAGTTCTAATGGTATCACTATCCTCGTCTCGACCTCGGCAAGAACACGAATAAGCACATTTCCTTAAATGTCCAAATACTCCTTTGATGTAAAAGGAAGCAGGCTCCCACACACCTTTCATTTCTGCATGTTTTACCGTGTGATTGCAATTAACATCAAAACACCCACCGGGGCTTCTTGCCTCAAAAAAAACATCTTGATGAAAACAGCAATCACACAATAAAATGTAAATTTAGCAAGCACAGTCCTTCTGGCTAGACTGTGAATCACCAACTTTCTAAATATCCTTCCAAAAAGCAGAAACTGAAAATGAAGAGAATGAGCGTTTGATACCAATGACTACCATCATTTCCTTCATGAAAATCTTATGATAAATAACTGATTACACACATTGACAGTGTAAATGAATCCTTCATATAAAGTGGATAATGTCTGAGGAGAGATCTCCCTAACAAACAAAAGGCAATAACTTAAGTACTATCAAAATAAATTTGGTGAGATTTAACCATTTTCAGTCCATGTTTTGGTTGAAAGATAATAGATTTGTGTACCAACGACTTCTGAATCCACGAATCTGCAGCTGTTCAGTTCCTCTGATGAACCTCTGGCTATAATACACCAAACAGAGGTTGATGTCCATAAAAGAAGCGAGTAAATGACATGAATAGGAGTTCTTCACTTACACATCAATGTATTCATGCAGGCATTTCTGTCAAAGCTCAGTAAAGTTGAAGTATTACTCCTGTTCAGCAATTCTAAGACGATATGACGAATTGCTGTTGTAGGAAACAATTTGCTACGGCCGTCAGTTCAACAACGCTGCGGCCCGGTATCACTGATGGTGTGGTGTTTTTCTGTGGTGTTTTTCTGTGGTGGCCGGGGACACAGAGGGTGAGCAAAGGTCAGGTCACGGGTCATGTGGGGACAGTCACCGGCATCATCAGCAGCACGTCCTGCGAGACTCTGAGGCCTGCCGTCCCAGTTTGAAACCTTTTCCTGAAGTCGCTCCTGCTGCGTCTACAACGGGGATGCGCTTACCTTTAAAGGACACACACAGGTTACCAGAAGTCAGCTTTCATTTCATTACCTCTGACAGCGACAGAACAGCGAAAGACAAGAGTAATATGATTATGACAAGCATTTCGTGAGCTTCAATTAACACTTGGACTTTAAAGTTACATTTTTATAACAGTAAAGTATGTTGACTTCTTGTATAATAACTGCAAAACTACTATAAAGATTAGAATATACTACAAGGATATATTACCGTACATACTGTGGAAAACCACCTGTGTCCTACTAACAAGATAAAATGATACAATACATCCAGCGTTGGATGTGATTCAAGTTTTTAGTTTATCAAAAAGACGTGTGCACGCTTGATCTCTGTGCCTGTATGAGCACACCGCATACACACAGCTACACATCCCTCTTTATCTCTAGTGGTTGGTTGCCATCTAGAGCTGAATCAGCTGCTTCCTCTCTGCAGATTTATCTCAAACTTAAATGTCAAGACGACCCGATTAAGTGGATTCTGCTTTACTCCCACAGACATTATACTCAACTTATTCTGAACGAGCTCATCGCTGTCAGAGGTCTGATCCAAACACAGAGACTAATAACACTCTGGAAATATTTGGAAACTGTTCTCCTCTAACAGGCAACACAGTCTGCCTGCTTTTAAGCACAAAGGGAGACAAGATTATTATCTTAATGCTGCGCAAAGCTTAATTTGCCACGTCTTAATGGGGACCTGAGGGTGTAAAGGAGAATGGCAATGAATGCTCAAGAAAACACACTCACTTATCTCTATAAACACCTCGTTGATGTTAATGGCATTCTTGGCACTGGTTTCTACAAAGATGGCATGGATGGAGTCAGCGTAGTCCTTGGCATCCTTCTCTGGCACTTCCCTGCAAATACAAGAGGTATGTCAAAATTATTATGATGTCGCAATATGCAAACAGATTCTACAATTTCACGCATTAACTGATAACTATCAAATGCAGCTCTGCAGCTATTATAAAGGGAAGATTTCACAAATGTATGGACGACTTTGTTACCAAAAGTGTAAATGTATCCGAGTCTGGGAGATTTTTCAATTTTGTGCAGAATAACAACAATATATCTTTAGCTACTCCTCAGCTATGTCAATATGAAAGACTATTTAATCCACAGCTTTGCTGCTAGAAATGTAATCAGTGTGGGAGCCAATATTCCTCCTCACTGAGCTGAATGCACTTAAGCTCCTCACACAATAAATTACAATTATTGTTCCAAGCCAAACATCAAATATCCCTCCGATGCTAAAAGGTCATAATATTACCTTACAAGAACTTTTTCTATCCGTCTGCACCAGACATCTGAAATCCCATTATCAACATTAGCATTGTTCATTACACATGCAGTGTTATCTCTAACTCAGGTTCACCTGGCGTCTGACAGGTCACATTTGTTGCCAGCGATGGCGACCACAATGTTCGGAGGACCATGCTGCCGCAGCTCCTTCACCCAGTTCTTCAGTGTTTGGAAGGATTCCTGATGACGAAGGGTAAGGACATGCTATACTGCAGACAAACTCATATCTCCCGTGAAAGTTTAAAGGATAAGAGCCACATTTCGTGTAATATGCTTATTTGCTTTATAGCCAAGAGTTAGATTAGGAGAGAAAGTAAATACCTCTTTAGTGATGTCATAAACAATGATGGCCGCAGCTGAACCTCTGTAGTACATGGGTGCTAGAGCACGAAACTGTGGGAAGACAGAGAAGGTAAGCAATGAAGACACTGTTGCACAGGGAGGAGGCCTCTGAATGACCTTCACCTCAGCCTAAACTACAATGTATGATATATTGGCATCATTAAGTCTGCATACAGCTATGAAACCCTGCGAAACAGAACATGATGATCAAAGTAAAAGACCAAGAATTTGAACGGTCTTCTTCAGAGACGATAAATCCCGGCTCATCTTTGAAGACTGTTTACCTTGATTTCCCTCCAATTTCTCATATTTGGAGATGAAAAGAGCACTAAAAATATCATTGCTGCATAATTGTACAATTATGCATTTTCACACCAAATAAAGATCAAGAAACAGTGTCTCGGCTTTACATGGACTAAAGCTAATCTGTTACACAGGCACACAGTGGTTACATCACTGTGAGCTTCATTAGGCTTCATAATACAGACTGTAACAAACAGACAGAGTTTAAAATGAGCAAAAAGACCAACCAAAAGGCCAAGTGTTATGAGCCTAATAAGTGGCTTTATTGAAAATAGAAGTATGGCAAGTCTTTCCACCAGTACCTCACACATGTGGTAGCCATTAAGAGAAAGATGAGCAGAATGTGTCAAAGGCTGTTAGCGTTTTGATATTTATGGAAGACTATACATTTGATCTTCACCCAACAGATCTCAGAGTCCTGCTTAATCAAAACAACATGTGCATTTCTAAATCCCAGAGAGCTGACTGGGAGGCTGGGGTTCTTTTTGCCAGGTTCTGGTATTTTTCTGGTAAAATACTTTCCAATGCTCACTGAAACCAGCCCTCCAACAATTAGCCTGCTGTCATAATGCTGCTATTTTAAAACCCATTGTTTTCAGGCATGTTAGTGGCATTACTGAAACATCCCAGTGGCTTTTGTGTGGGAAAATCAGGAAAATCAGTTTCATCTTTCAAATCTCTTTTACAAAACAGGCTTTTATGTGAATCGCTACCAATGCATGCTTTCATTCCTATTTTGAAAAACTGTTCAGCACACATTTGTATTTAAAGCTTTGATCTATTCTTAAATGAAGATCTTGTTTGTTGGTCTGTTATTATTTTGTTGCTGTTTTCCCATTTAAAGCACTTTTTAAACATTGTTTTTAGAAACGTGCTATACAGATAAAGTTATTATTACAATATATTTACTGTGCTCAGTGGACAACACAAACTTTTGTGATACTCCGGAGCGACCACAGGGAGAAGTTTTTCTCAGCAACTACTGAATGGATTTTCATTAATTTGGTTCTGATAATCATGTTCCCCTTAACGCCATCACCAGGTTTTCTTTTAAAATTTTACTTCTCCAATACCGAGGCTTGTGACCAAATACTTGCAATGCTTCTCCAGGAAACCACTTCTAATATGCTAAAAATGATGAATGTCCCTCCCAACTAATTTCCCATTTAAACAGAAGTTTCAACTTCGACTAACCTAAGAGTTAAAAAAAACCTAAAACCTTTGAGCACAATTTAAACTATGGGTTAAACATTGTCTGAAAACTACTGTGTACATTACATCTTAGATGCAAAGGTAATCGGCATTTTTAAGATTAGGGACGAATGCTCATATTTTTTTAAAGCAAAAACTGACAAAGAAGATATGAGACAATTTGGTTTTAAATATAAATAAATTATTATCATTCAGGGTTGTACCCTGGCCTTCACCCATCGAGTAACTGGGATAGGCTCCAGTAATCCCCCTGAAAAAGGGGGCAACATCCCCGCGACCCCATGAGGGAAAAGCGGAAAAGAAAACGGAACGGAATGGAATATAAATAAATTAAATATAAGTTAAACTTAAACCTGGCTGGCTGTTCATCACATCCGACCGAAACTGAAAGCACCTCAACATAAAAGTGGATTATGAAACCATCATTTACCAAACTATTAGTTCTTGATCTCAATTCAGTTGAAATGTGAGCAGTAGCCTCTTGTTTGGAAAACAAACCTACAGTAAATCTCAGGTTATGAAAGTTAAAAATGGGTTATTTTCCCTCTTCAAACCTCTGCCTCCTTTTATGCCCTCTTGCAATTCACACTGGACCGGCCTTTTAACAGTCTCATGAAACCATGTGTCACGTATTAACTAATGATATTTATTTTAAAAGAAACAACCCGTGTCTGAAAACGACCTTCACTTGGAATGACCCTGCCTTCCCGCCAATTTTATTTTCCTTTACAATACGATGGAATAAACTATCCATCTTGGAGTGACACTGTTACCTCAGGAAAGCACACATTCCACATAATTATAGTTGTTACTGGCCCCAAGTCCGCCAACGGGAATCCAACTTGGGATATTTGGCAGAGGCACTGAGGAGAGCGCTGTCTGTTTCATTGGCTAGTGTTCGGCCGCACCACCACCAGTCCTGTGTGGTCTATCTGTGCCTTAACCCAAAGAGTAATCACAGCGAGGCCAGACGTCTGGCCACACAGCAGCCCAGAAAACAGCCCCAGTGATGCCCTGCGAGTGCAGATTAATTGCTGAAACCACAAGCTAGGTGCATAATGAAAGGAACCCTCCTTTTCCTTTTGGATGCAGGGTTCCTCTTGCTTGTTTTTAGAGGGAACAGTCAAACGGGGAGGCCTCAATGGGCTGTTGACAGCTGGGCTCAGATGTAAGGCCTCATCTGGTCTCGAGATATGGATTGTGGAAATCACACAGCTTTCCTTTTCACTCTACTCGCTCCTTCCATGTGCATTGGCGGGCTTTGTGTTCCCCTTTCTCAACTCAACAGATTTTGAGCGGCCAAAGCCCCGCAGAAGTTAGAAAACAAGCCATGAAAGGGCTTCAAAATACCACAGCAGCTTTGTATGAAAACACAGACACATTCAAAACCTACCAGAGGAATGTTGTTACTTTTTCCTTGCAAATATGTGAACCTCTTGGGAAAGCGAGAGACCACATGGGAGTGAAAACGTGGATTTGTGGGATGTGAAGAGGTGGAGAAAATGGAAAAGAATTAAAAGAAAAATAGATTGTTGCCAAGAGAAGAAATGAAAAGAAATACTCCACAGAAGAAAACACAAAGGGGGGGGGGAAAAAGAGGACATGTTGAGTTGCAGCGACTCTTAGATAAGACACAGTAGCAGCACACGCCGGTGGGCTGAGACAGCTTGGGTTTCATCCTCTCAATCTTATCTTAAACGGGGCTGCATTGATGTCCCCTCGGGGCAGTGAAGAAGCCAAGGCCCCCCGAGGGTGTGGAGGATAAAAGACTGGCAGCATCTTATCTCACCTCTCTGGAGAGGACAGCAGAGGGGATGAGACACTACGACAACAGGGGATTGTGCTCGTGGAAAAGAGAAGGGCAGAAAAGGGGAAGCGATGTGGAAAGCTAATGCAGAGAAATGCTGGATGCAGGTTGTGAGTCAAAAGAGAAAGTAGTTCCTTACGCTACAAGGCTTAGATGCAAAAACTGAATCCGGTTTCTTTTCTCGCATGTCATCTGTATTAGTTTCAGTCTTAAACTTTGTGTGGGTGTTTAGGAATTGCAAGTAGTCTCTCTGGACACACAGGAGTGTGGATTGCATAAGAAGTGGCATCAGGACATGATAGATATCAACAAACAAAGCATTTCAGACATGCATGCAACAGGAAATACCACAAGAGGAAGGCAATGGCACTCCTTTATCTGTGTCTCAAAATGTATGAATGCAATGAGGAAGGAGGAGCGAGAGGCAGGACAAGGATCAGAGGTGACCAAAGGGACAGATCGTGACGGACGTGCTGATGTTTCTACCAAACTAAACAGACGCCACTCATTGATCTAAAGAATGTAAATCCGTTACACCGCACACATCATTTAAGCTATGGAAAAGGGGAGTCCTAAAGAAAGAGCACTAAAATAATCAGGTTATTGTGAGGGAGGTAGAACTCTACCTAGAGAAGGTCAATATTGCCCCCTATCAGGAGTAAGGAATAACTGCACCCTTCACTTTCACCCCGGGGCTCATTCAGGGAGTGGTACATGCATGTGGGGAGAGCTCTCTCACTTCCTCAATGGCCACATTTAGATGATTTTTGCATACGCAAAGTCAAACCGATGAGCTGTGCCATTGCGGTTTGTCCGCGCAAAGCCAAAACACACATGAATGGATCCAAAAAATTAAAAGGCGAGGCCAAACCCTCAGCGGATGTTACTGACCCGCTCCTGTCCTGCCGTGTCCCAGATCAGGAACTTGTGCAGCTCGTTTTGGTATTGCACTGTCTTAGTCATGAAGGATGCCCTGGTGAAGAGAAACGGTTGCATGATTAACAAACTAAGTTACATAATACTTTTTGTTTGACAAAATATAGACAAATAATAGAACTGAACTAAATATTACCGTTTTTATCTCAACTCATGCAGTGAGAAAAACACACATGTTCATTTAAATCATTAAGATTTCTCACATTGCCAGCTTCAGTCAACAATAATGTCCCCAGTGTAAAACATTTTAAAAGACATAATTAAATTGTATCAATTAGATTCTGAACAATACTATATTGTTGAGGCAATATCAACATCTGGTTTAGATTATAAAAAGCATTCCGACTTTGTATACCTGCCAATAATCTGCAGATAAATCACCGTTGAGAAATACATTTTTCAGCGTAATAGCAAAGCTGTTTGATTTACTTCAGACATATCTGGCATTTCTGTATTGCAGTTTCTTTTTTCTTTTTTATTGGTCAACATACTGGCACAGATCTATCTGGCATAAGCTAACAATGGTTAATAATATTGGCAATGCTGATATGTATTGATCGGGCCCTAGAACCGACCGTAATCTAATACTGATCACATTGTCTATAAAATGGCGAACACGATGACAGATTCCTCTCACAAGTCACAAGGTATTGTCTTAAATTTGTTTATTTGTGTTGACCCACAGCCCTAATTAATACATTAATGAAATGACAGCAAACTGTTATTCTGACTAACCGGTCAATTATTTGCTGAATTAATCAGTTCATTGATTGGTGTATAGAGTGTCAGCTATGGGACGATATGAACATTTAAAGTCACAATTATCCTGGCCAAAATCATTTCAAATCAAGATATTGTCGCAAGTATCATCTAAATATGGCTTAAAATGATTTAAATGGTTCTAAAACATATAAAATCATCTTGAATTATGTTAAGAAACAAATATTTTTGATCTCGATTTGTGAATAAATCTTATATCGTCCCAAGTGTCAGAGCACAGACACAGTAAAAGAAACATGCCCATCGCAGTTCCCCAAAGACTAACATGATGTATTGAAATTGCTTTGTTTTGTCAAATTAACAGTCCAAATCCCAAAGACATTCAGTTCATCATCATAAAAGACAAAGAAAAAGTAACAACTCATCACATGTGAGAAGCTGGAACCAGAGAACATGTAGTATTAATTAATTATCCAAGTTGTTGCTGAATCTAAAAACAAATTCAACATCAGCTCTAATTGGAATTAATGAACTCATAAAGTGATTGACAGAAACTACTTGACTGCATGAGGGTGTCCTAAAACAACCCTAAACACAAACCGCTGATACAGGTAATAAACACGACTGCTACTGTGGGCGACAGCCGGGACTTACCCAATTGTTGGGTTGATGTTTGGGTCAAAGCTGTCCTCCACAAATCTCCAAACAATACTCGACTTCCCAACACCAGTGTCCTGCAGAGACAAAATAACGAAGATGGTTTCTAAACACGGCCAGAAACAATTCCTAGAAGTATACACACTAAACTATAAAAACACTCTCTGGCGATATGCCCAGACACAACTGCTATATTGTGGCATCATCTTCCTTCCTGTTTGTGCCTGTTACTTTGTGATAGTTAAAACGTGACAGACAAAGATCGGCTTGCGGGTATTTTTAATGTATTGAGAGATGAAGAAGTGAGAACGATTCTGCAGGGATGTATTAGTGAGACATTGGTTGGGAAAATGATAGCTTTTGCTGTTTTTATAAGCAGTCTAGACACAGATGAATATTGTTCCTGTGACGAATTCATGAAAATAGTGACTGCAGTCATTTCATTTGGGAAAGTTACACAAGGATTCGGGCTGCAACTACGGATGAGATCGTCAAAGATGTTATCGCAGATCGCAAATATAAAACCTCACCATAAGTTAACAGTGGTGAAATCGTGAATCGAGTGACTATCTTCACATGACTAGCTTGCTGGCGTTCAGTCCTATATGGGTTTTCTGATTTACTTTAAATTGCCTAAGCCTGTCATCGTGGCTTGCCCCCAGAGAAACAAGTTAAATGTGATGCATGTAAATGTCATCATATCAATATCATTTATTTATTATGATATCTAAAAAATGTAAGGTGAAGCACATTCCAGTATGTTTTAATGCAATTTTAGCTTTCATTTGAAAGTTTTAAGAATATTTTGATGATTATTGGGATTGTGATATGAAGTGAAATGTCATATCGTCCCATGCCAAGCTGCAACTAAATATTTCCATTCTCTGCAAATGTTCGATGAATAGTTTTAGTTTGTAAAATGTCAGAAATAGAGAAAAAAGCCCAGCACTCAATGCCAGTGGCCTCAAATGACAACTGTAAATGCCTTAAATGATGGCTAAAAATGAAATGTCTGGCGTTTTGACGATTCATCGATTATCAGTATTGTTGTTGATTCATTTTATATTGATCAGCTAAACGATTTATCGTATTAGTAGATGATAAAGAGGATGTAACTGCAGGATTATGCTCATACGATGCTGTTGGCAAAAATATAAACTGTTTATGCTGTTGTAATATTGAGTTTAGACATGCAGAAATGTTGCTCCAAGTACAGTAATGACGGCAGGTGTATTTGGGATCACATGTATGTGTTGTCACCAACCTGATCACAGGTATCAACACATTTAACTCATGTCAACACATCTGTGCATCAGTATGCTGTGGTCAGATGGAGGGCTGGTGTGGCTCAGCTACAGACTACAAACATACGTGTTCAGATAAATATCAATGATGACTTACCCCCAGCAGACAAACTTTTAACTCTCTGAGCGCCATATCGATCCCCCCTCTCTCTCTCTCTCTCTTTCAAAATGAGTTTGTGGTGATGATCATTGACAGTTTTCTCCTCTGGCTGCCTCTTTATCTTGAATATTCTTCAGGTGGTCTTGTGTTTACAAACGACTTTACATCACCGTGGTCCACAGCTGCCAAATACACATCTCAGGTCGGGTTACAACTCTTGCTGTTAGCGTTAAAACGCCCGGTAGTCCGTGGTATTTTCCATATTGTGGTTATTGTAAACAGCTAGCTAGCTAACAGTGAAGCTACCGAGTCGCTCAGTCTCCATCTTGAACTACGGCGAGCGGTCACGTGACTGTTTTCGGCTCTTTTTTGTTTGGAGGTACACAAAGCCCACAGGCTGTATTTATGCTCAGTTATGTCGAGTTGTAGCCAAGCTGGGAGACGGTCATCGGTTTGAGCTTGTTGTTTAAAATCTCTACCGGTGATTACTGGCATCAGGAAGTACTTTCAGGAAGTAGTTTGCTGCGTTGTTTGAGTGACAGCTGTGCGGTGGTGACAGCCCACACGGGACGGCAGCCCGCAGAGCCGAGCCGATACTCAAGATGGCAGGTAATGGCACTTTTAAAACAGTGTTTCCTCTTGTACTTTGACGCTGTGTTTGCGCTTGTAAAGCGGCGTCGTGGCATTCAGAGTCCTAATACATAATATAGCGGCTCCCATTGTGCTACATTTATTGTATTCCCAGGCGAAGTCAAGTCAAGCGAACGGGCTGGACAAGCCATGTTAGCAAACTTAGCACTACTAGCAAGCTAGCTTACGAAAGCCACTGCTCTGGGGTATCGAAATGTGTGACTTTGGGGGCTGAATTTAAGCGTATAACTACTCCGTACGTGTAGATGGGTTTCTAACTCACCACTCTCTTCTGTGCTTTGACCATATCGCATGTTTAAAGCCGCGTTTATTATCGAAGTGTTGTCATAGCAGAGGCTAGCGAGTTGACCTAGCTAACGTTAGCCGAGTCGCTAAAGTCATTTTCAGCCATAAGCTCACCAAATCCTCCTTTATACCATAACAAAGGGGAGATGTTGTTCTTTGCCCACATGCTTTTGGGACTGTTGTTTAACCAGTCGTATGGGCATTTACTCCACACACCAAACACCGCATTTAATGTGTCTTTTAGAGGCTGGAGTTGTTTTTATATTGGAGCACATTCCCTTGCCTGCCCAGCTGTAAACACTGGCATTAGCCGTCTCAGCACATGCTGCTCCTTCTTGGAGCTCTTTCTGGGCTTTTCTTTTGATTACCCTGCCCTGGTTTATTGCCCTATATCCAGGGCTGGTTGGTAATGATCGCAAATAAGAGGAAACAAAGTGTTCTTGAACGTAGATGAGACCTATTTAATTGATCTTATGCAGGGGAACTGAACTGTCTTAGCTGCTGAAATGCAAGCACAGATGCATAGTATAGATAAGAAACTTAAGAAAAGGTAAAGTGTAGTACTAAATACTTTATGAGCTTATACTATATTCAAAATGTAGAATGAAAAACAACAACATAAGTTAAAGGGACACAATTGTACTTTATGTACACCAAACTTAAATATACACCTCAAAGAGTATTGTGACCTAAATTGCTTCAAATGAGTGAGCGAAATTAAATTTAAAAGTGTTAATTGCACCTGAGGGAATAAAGTATATTATGTCTGCAAAAAGCATAGAGAAGATGCATAGATACTGAAAACCATTGCTTCCATCAGTTTTTATGACCAGTATTTTGACCTATTGCAGGTTTTCTTAAGGTGAATACCACCATCATGGAAATGAAAGGTGTGCATACATACCTACAATTATCAATGACTTCATAACCATTTAATCATATTAATGCTGTGGAATCCAGCGCCAAGATCAGTGATATGCACACGACTCCTTGATTATCACCACCTTATTGAACATAGAAACCACTTGTATTTTTAAAGCAGATCAAATAAGACAAATAAGTTAGGGATCAGGGAAAATAGCTCATTTTTATCTGTGCTGGTTTGTTTCTATCGCTTCCTCTTACTTGTCACTACACCAACGTTGTCATGTCAATGGACAAAGTTTCAGATTTGCAGAGTGATTATTCAGTGAGATCACAGTGATTTAATGTCCCTTTGTTCCTTCTGTGTACTTGTCTGCCTGTGAACCAGTTAACCCAGTGTTCCTTTGATTTTGTAGGGGGAGTGGTGTATACAGTGATGGTATGTTGATGACATGTTTCCCACCAAGGATTTCCCCCTCTAATTGCCTTTACCTTGCAGGTCTATCTTTATACTTTGAAGATGGCCATGACGATTTGGATGACTGTGAGTACCCCTGTTTTTTAAACATTTAAACAAATACTCAATTTGTGGTTTACAAATACTGTATATGTGTAACTTTGTTTTCCTTCCCTCCAGCCGGGAGGTTCATAGAAGTGTCATATTTATGTGGCAACCCCTTTCACCCATGTGAAATTTAAAGCTGTCAACAGTATTTCAAGGTTTTACATGACGCTATTATTAGCTGTTATACAGACCAACAGCCCCTGTTGTCTGCATTAGCTAGAGTGATGAAACACTGTTTATACCCAACTGCATTGCCAATGTGTATTTATGGCTGGACCATTAAATGTAACATTCAGTTTGACATGAGCCTTTCTGCTGTATTCACACATTCAATGTTCTAATTCTTGACATTTAGTCTGACTCAGTATATTCAACATGGCACTGACTACTGTGGTGCATCTGTCAGTCCTCGTTAAAATGTTTTGTTTTTGTAGGCATCCGCTGTGTGTTTCAGAGATGGTTCCAAAAGTTGTGAGACTATAAAATTATTTTTATTTCCACCCCGCAGTTGGATTCGATGACTATGGTTCAGAGTGCGACGGCATCCGCATCACAGCCTTCCTCGACGCAGGACAAGACAACCTAACTCCTCTTGGGAGGCTAGAGAAGTATGCCTTCAGTGAAAATGTCTTCAACAGGTAAGTGGAGTCCTGTGATCAGGCTGCTAACACAACGCTCTGAAAAAACAGACAAAATGCTTTACACAGACAATGGGATGTTCATGAGTAGTTTATGGGTTGTGAGGTTTCATTGTCAGACTATGTAGTGTGACGTAAACACAGTTGTTTTTGGCTGCATTTAAGCTTGGCCTGCTTTGCCATTTTTCCTTTACATCTGCTTGTCCGGTTTAACTCCGCGCAGCTGGGGTTTTGCATTTCCATCACAACTGGGCTACCTGCTTGAAGGTGTGTCTTAAAACAATGCTGCGCTCGTCCCATCTCTGGCGTAATGTTTGACAGACTTAATATCTATATCAGTCGTGGAAATTGAGAACCTTGTGAGTTTTCCTTTTGAATTAAGCAGGGATAAAGCTGTAGCATGGCGTGTTTGAGTCAGTTTGCCTTACTTGACATTGTGCATCTGTCTATGTGACTGTTGTACATGTGCACATTATATTTATGCTGAAACAATATATTGTGCAACCTTATATAAGAGGTAAAATGATTCAAAATATTGCTGCTGCAGTGGTGTTGGGAAGTAAAAGCATCTCTAACAAAGCCTAAATTGTAAAAGTCACAAATGTATAGTGACAGATTACAAAACAAAAACTATTTCCTACATTGTGGCCTTCCGTATACATTAAACCCTTGTGTATATATCTCTATTCAAGCATAACAACATGTTCTCATGTCGATTTGTGTTGAGAGCACTACAACACTACCAGAGGGTCTTAGCAACAAGGAAGCATCTGCAGCATAGTTGAACTTATCAAGGAAACATCTGGTGAACGACAGGGAGGTGTCATTTCTTTTTATTTAAAAGCGATGAGAAGATGTAGCCACATATTTACATGAACTACTTTTTAAGGAGTTAAACTTAAATTGTCCAGTGTTAATTTAGCTTTCGTACCAAATCAGGTTAATTCTTTTTGGTCATTTTGGTGTTTTTTTATGCTATGTAAACAAAAGAAATAAGAAGGCATAATTTTGGACAATGACTCGCTGTTATTTGATGTTCCTTTCCTCATATTCCTTTGACAGAATTATGCTGAATAATGTTTTTTAAACCCCACAGCAGAATCTAGAATTCAGATGCAAGGTTAAAATACTGTAAGTCATCTCTAGGTCTGTTTTTTCGTAGTCATCTGGACGGCTGTCTTCATTCCTAAGTATCTACTAATCACATACCTGCTTTAACTCGAGAGTGCAGGAATGCCAAAAGACTTAATGTTGAGCCATGGGTGGATGGTGTCTGTCTGAACATGGCATTAGGCTGACAATGCTCGTTTAGATGTAGTGTTCCCAACTGCAGACATATTTTGTACTTTCTTGTGAGATGTATGATGTGTTTTTTTTGATGTGGGACTCTTCTTCATAGTAAACAAAAGCCTGCCAGTGCATTTTAAAGTCCTTAAGAGGTGCTTTAAGAGTAGTTTGAACACAATGACTCTGCAAACATGCAATACTGCTGTTATCTCACACGTAAACCTGCTTAGTTCCCCTCTTCATTCTTTTAATGCTCAGCTTTGCAGGGTTCAAGCCCTCCTGTCATTTCCAAGTCCATGTGTGTGTAATGTGCTCGACAGCTCTGTCAGTGCTGCGTGTTACGCTGTGTGCATTCAGCATCTGTAGGTATTGGCAGGCAGTCCACTAACTTGACGCTCCTGTTGCTTTCTAGGCAGATCGTGGCTCGTGGCCTGCTTGATGTGCTTCGAGAGTTCAGTGACAATGAAAATGACTTTATCAGTGTCATGGAGACGGTTGCAAGAATGTCAGAAGATGGAGGTAGATGCATTTTCCTTTTCATCTATTTAGCTGTCTAATCTCCAGATAATTCTACGCTTTCTGAGTGTGGTTTCTTTCTCTCTTTCTTAAAAAGATGTCTTCTATTCTTCCAGGATTTAGTCTTTTATATGGTTGTAAGCACGTAACATATTTTTACATTAAATTTATACTTTATTGTTTGTTCTCAGAGCCCACAGTGCGAGCTGAGCTGATGGAGCAGGTGCCCAACATTGCCATGTTCTTACACGAGAGTCGGCCCAACTTCCCAGCAGCTTTCTCAAGATACTTGGTGCCCATTGTAGTCCGATATCTAACTGATCCAAATAACCAGGTAGGTTTCAAATCACTATTGGTCAAGATGGCCATGCAGTATTTTTTGGTTTGGTGTTCATCTCCCAAGAGCTTTTCCAAGAGAGGAAAAATAATTTCACTTTGTGGAAATTTCACATTAACTTTCGCTGTCTTTTCCAGGTGCGGAAGACGAGCCAGGCAGCGCTGCTTGTTCTGTTGGAGCAGGGCCTCATCTCTAAAGCTGATATGGAGACCAAAGTTTGTCCAGTTCTGCTTGAACTCACAGAACCAAGCAGCGACGATGACTACAAAATTGAGGCAGTTGCTGTAAGAAACCTGTCTTATATATTTTTCCCAAGCAAAAGATTTAATGAAAATAGTTATTGAGTTGACAATCACGTAGTACTAGAGAAACTACCTGGTATGATAGTTGGGTCGGTTTTTAAATCAATATAAGAGCAATGCAGGCAGTGAAGGAAAGTGGGTTTCTTTTATTACTTTACTGCGATCAGTCTTATCTGATTGAGTCGCCTATTTTTTCAAAAATAAAAATTGGCCTCTACTCTGATCAAACATGATTGATGCCGGCAAAGATTGTGGTGTCACATTGAATGAGGCATTATTCATCATGTGTTATTGAACTGTCGAGCATTTAAAACATTTAAATGTATTGAATTAATTGATCAAAAATTGTAATCTGCGATGTCCAAGTTCAAAGTTTAATGTGATTAATATTTATATTCTGTGGTATTTATATTGTATCACTTAATACAATTCAGCATCCTGAAACATACATTAGCTGTTCCTCTTAAATCTCTCCATGTGTCTCCTCTGACAGATCATGTGTAAGGTTGTCACCATGTTGAGCAAAGACACAGTGGAGCATCTATTACTGCCTCGCTTCTGTGACCTGTGCAGTGACGCCAGGCTCTTCCAAGTTCGCAAGGTAACAACCTCCAAACCATTGTCATCTCCTCCAAGGTCGAGATGCTCTTTGGTTGTGACCTGCTAGATGTTCAGTGTCTGGCTGCATTCACAGCTGGGTAAAGAGTTATTTATGCTGGACTTTAACTGCGTTTCCTCAGGATAAATTCAATAATACTGTGCGTCAGCCTTAATTCTGTTTTGCGCATCACCTGAGCCAAGACCACGCTGTTGTTTTTCTGTGGGGAATGTTAATTCTTGGTCTGTATCTGGTGCCAGTTGGAGAAGGGTATTTAGGTGGTCAAACATTGTAAATATTTTTTTCAGCTCTTATGTGTTTGTTAGACTTTGTTTTGTCCTTTTGTGTAATCCCCCTTTTCTCTGAAGCTTAAGTTTGAAGTTCATGATTTGCTGCTTTAGACCAAAACAAGCATGACAATCTTTATTTCATGCAATGAGCAGCAATCAGAATTACAGTGTCCAACCTAATTTGATTATCTGAACACTGTGTAGTACTGTTTATTATAGGAATAAATGCTTGCTGAATGTTACGTTTAGAATGGGAACATAGGTTTATCACAAGAGTAAAAAATATTCTGCTATTGATGTGTTGGCTGATAAACACATTTTTTGTGTGTGCAGTAATCCCATAAATGTGCAAATATCGACTGATAACATCTGTCTAACTAATATATCTATTGTTGGTCTGTAGTTAGAATTGCAACATGAGTTATAGCAATTGGAAATATGATCCAAGATAATGAATTTACAGTTTATGTAAACCTTGAAACAAGTTTAAAATATGATCCATTAACTGTTTAAAACCACTGAGGTTTAGTGTGGAGTTTCATATGAAACTCTTTTTTTATATGGATACTGAATTCACGTGATCATGTAAATACTGCAAGAACAAAATACAAACCATCCTCAAGACATCACACTTGAATAAATGCACATGGAGCATACTAGAGTGAGATGATGTAAAGATCCTTCAGAAATCTGGATCTGGCCAATTTAGTAACTTGAACAGTATGTATTAATAATGTTATTTTAATTATGAATTTTCCTTTTCATTGTATTTGAATTGGCATCATTTTGAGTGCTTTGTAAATCTTTAATCTCTTGTGGAGTATTATAGTTTAAGATAAATGCTATGTACTGCTATTTGGCACGTAAACTTTGCCTTGTTCATTATTATGTTTGTTTTATGTGTCACAGGTCTGTGCAGCCAATTTCGGAGAGTTTTGTTCCATTGTAGGTCAGGAGGCCACAGAAAAACTACTGGTGAGAAACTTAAGATTTCTTTTTCAAGGACTGAAAAATTGAAAACCACGTTTACGGCTTCATTATGTAACATGAACATTTAACGTTGGTGTCCCTCAAGAATTTCCTGAGGGAAGTCTTAAAACAATACATCAACTCAGCTGTGTGTATTTGCAGTGCAGTTACAATCCTGTCATGTGACCTCACTGTATCTGTTTTTCCTATTCAGAGGTCAATTTCTTTGCACCTCTGCTGTTATTGCTGCTATAATGATGTGGTTTTGTTTTAACATAGATGCCCAAGTTCTTCGATCTGTGCTCAGACAGTCTGTGGGGCATCAGGAAAGCCTGTGCCGAGTGCTTCATGATGGTCTCCAATTCCACCTCTCCTGAGGTGCGACGTGCAAAATTGTCCCCCCTGTTCATCAGCCTCATTAGTGACCAGTCCCGCTGGGTACGA
>OMLP01028329.1:20202-41521 GCA_900302685.1 Spondyliosoma cantharus
CAAACACACACACACACACACACACACACACACACACACACACACACACACACACACACACACACACACACACACACACACACACACACACACACACACACACACACACACGAAACACTGTAATTCATACGCTTGCTTAAAAATGACAAGCACATTTTTGTGTAACTTCCTCTGTACTATGATGAAAATAGTGCAGGTTTAGATCTAGAAGTATTTTTTCCTCACCACTGTATGAATCTTCTAGTTCCTCATTTTAAAGCATGTCCTTTATCTTCATTTAGATTACAGTTCATTGTAAAGAAGAAAAAAACATCTTTGCTCCAAAACAAGTTTCAAATTGAGCGCGAAAAAGATTATCAACCGGGCTTGAAGAGTGTCAGTGTTTATGTCTGAAAGGGTCTGCATACTAAAGTCCAATCTCTACATCTCATGTCCATGTGACAAACATTTTGCAATCTACCCATGTCCATGGGGGTCCACAGGGAGCTGAAAGTCTATGACCACGTAAACAGTTTGTACTGGAACATGTGTGAGCTTGTCTGTGCATGCAGACACCCATTGCACTATAAACAGAATTGCAGCTCCACTGTCCGTGTCTGTGTAGTATTTTGGATGGTATCCAGCCCTTTAAATGGTGCCTCAATCAAATAATCCTGTTCAGGTTTAGATCTTGAGTAAATGAGGATGAGCTTTAGCGTTATGGAGAGACTTCGGTTCTAAGGCCTCCGCGTCGTCCATTAACTCCTGATTATGGACACCTCGTCGGGCATTATCCCTTACATAATTTGAGAGGAAATAGAACTTTTCTTCCTAACGTGTTTTCTTGCAGTTTGCGCCAACATGGCTACTGCTAATGGCCTGGCTACTGTCCAAAGCGTGAATCCCAATTTGACCTAGAAATACCTGATCACGGTGCTGTGAAAACACAGATTTAATCAACCAGATGTATTAATATGTAAATAGGTTTTATTACTTACTGATCTAGTAGAAAGAATGCAAGACTGTTCAGTCTTCTATCATCATTTCTATCACTCGTCAGGTTCATTTTCTTTTGCAGTCTAGAGTTCCATCGTTACCTGGGGGTAGCAGCCAGGGAGAACGATCCCTCTTTCTGTTTTGTCAGATACGCTTCCTTTGTGCCACAATGCAACCTTAATTTTTGCGAGAAAAGTTGAGCCCGATGGCAGACAGAATAGCATAGTGAAAGCATGGTTTATAAGGAACCAGTCACCATTACCAATATGCTGTGGTGATGGTGTCATTTTTATACAGCCATTACACCGTGCAATCAGTATTTGCTTCAAAGTAGTTGTCCATTGCCAGTTTAAGAGTGTATATAATGGAATAGTAGCGTTGCAATGTGCCAGAGGCTGCCAAATTTGGGATTTTACAGCCAAAGTCTCTCTATCTTTCATAGCTGGCTACGTTTTCCTGCTTGCTTCTTCATATGATTGAGGAAAGCCCTGATTCTGATTAGGAATAATCTCTGTTGTCTTCTCTCTGCCACACTTTCAGGTGCGACAAGCTGCCTTTCAGTCTCTGGGGCGTTTCATCTCCACCTTTGCCAATCCCTCCAGCACAGGCCTTTACTTCAGAGAGGATGGCACCCTACTAGAGGTCCCCAGGTGTACATTGGACAGGTAAGAAAATCTGGCATACGTCAGCACTGCAAAAACTTGCATATATTTACAGCTTATGAATTACTTTGATAAATCATGTTTCAGTTTGTTCAAATAATGCCAGACCCCATGTTCTCTCGGGGAAATGATAGAGAAAATACTTTTGTTCCATCTTTAATCTGTGATTCCTTTTACTTGGAAAGTCATGGTAATTTCAAAGAGGTACTTAATAGAGTCTGAAATGTTCTCATAAATGCTTGAATTTACACCAAACAAATGCTTGAGGCGTGTTTCTGTTTACAACACTTAACGATGGTGAGATTGTTCTGTTTTAGATGTAAGGATTACTTTACATTTTCTTACTCTCTTTTCAGCGACTGCTCCATAAACTCTCTGAACTGCTCAAACATTAGCGGCTGCCACACGGACAGAACCCTCGCTCACACGCCTCCCAATCAGGACGGCCGTGCCACACCATCCCCCGAGCATGTGTCGACGGCTGACAGTGAGGATATGCACAACTTTGATGACAGCCACACTTCTGTTCGCAGAGAGATGCACGCTGGCTTCTCCCACATGGTCTCAAACAGCAGCACCGGCCCTAAAACTACAAACAACGCTACGAACACAAAAGAAAAGGAGCACACAGACGAGAACTTTAACTCTTTCCACTACTGGAGATCTCCTTTACCTGACATCAGCGGGGAGCTGGAGATGCTAAGTTGTCCGAAATCAACGGCGGTGATAGAGAATCAGGAGAACAAAGAGGAGGAGGATGAACCTGGAGATAATTGTCCTGACCCAAAGTCCCGACCTGGCCAAGCTACCAGCGACCAGATCCAGAAGGTCTTGGACTGTTTGCAACCGCACATGGATGACCCTGATGTGCAAGGTGGGTATACAGAGCCAGAATATGTATGATTGGCTGCAGACTTTTTGAATGTAGACTGAGCTGTGTATGTGAATCTACTTTCAGCTCAAGTCCAGGTGTTGTCAGCAGCTCTGAAGGCAGCGCAACTTGACAGCCCGACAGACGACAGCCCAGCTGAACCCCAGCCAGAGGAGCAGCCTGAGAGCAATGACAACATTGAAAGCCCGTCAGTGGAGAGCAAATCTGTGGAGGTTCAGTCAGAGACTCAAGAGAGTCCAGAGGAAGAGGAGCAGAAGATGGAAACTACCCCAGCTTTGGAGTCGAGCCCTGTCCAAGAGCAAGGAGATGAGGAGACGCAGACGGAGCCCCTGGAGGACCAGGAGGACCAGGAGGACCAGGAGGAACAAGAGGAACAAGAAGAACAAGAAGAACAAGAGGACCAGGAAGACCAGGAAGAGTCTCCCCCTGGATCCCCTGTTCTGGTACGAAATAATTCAGATCTTTGCCGTGTTTAAAGTCAGCTGCTGTACATTACATGGCTGAAGAGTGAACGTGATGTATTTTTGACTTGATGCGAAGGGGTTTAATGGGAGTAATCCAATAGGTGCAGGTTTTGGTTTATAGCTCCAGATCAGATTTCTGTGTGTAACCGTAAAAGAAGTCAGCTTATCTAATTTGTCCTGACTGGGAGGGATTGTTCTGACCTGTTTTGACTGACTGGGGGCTGACACACATGCAATCAACCCCACAACTATCACCGGATTCTGATTTAGATTGTAATCCCGATTGCTGTGCTGAAATGTGTGACATCAGCTTTTTTTCTGACCGAGCTACAACCATTTCAAACTAGTGTAAGAAGAGAGGAAAATCGTTCTTGGAAAATGACCAAAGCCTTTCTCATGTGAGCAGAAATCTTTCATGTAGGACTTAATCACTCAGAGTAAGAAGTCAATTTACTTTAGCATATAGACTCATGCTGGGCTACACAGATTTGGCTTTGTTAATTCAACTTCCTCCCTCAACATTGTCTTAACTCTCGACCTTCTCCACTGGGATCTGAAACCTTTAAGGTTCTTGTCCAATCAGTTTTGATGGTAAATGTAGTTCTATGTGCTATATTGACCAACACAGCTGAGCTCTCCTGCTGCGGAGCCCTGCCAGCTGTGCCTACACGTACCAAGATGCAGTGCGCGTGTCCTTGTGCGTAACATCCTCTGAACTCATGTTTTGGGATGCCATTTTGCTTGTTGGAAAAATAGCCAGTTTAACAGCAAGAGAACAACTTTTGTGTATGAGCCACATCATGCCCGATGAATACCCAGAAGCTACATCCAAGCTGAAATAAATAGCTTTTTAGTTCTTCCTTAACACCAATTACATCACTGGTGTTGGAAGAAAAACAGATTTGGCAGCAGGGGAACTCAGATTTCATGGTCAATACAGCATGTATTGAGGGTCTTTTTGCTTCAATTGATTACATTTACCATCAACACTGATTTGACATCCACATGGAACATGTCAAATTTTCTTTTTTAATACACGGCTATAAATCCAGCTTTAGGTCTTATGCTTCGATGGAGAATTCATAGAGTGAAGTGAAAGTGTAGCTGCTGTAATGTTTAGTGCGTTTGCCTGTTTCTTAATTGTGTGTGTGCTTTTGTATTGTCCTCAGGAGTCTGAACTAATTGAGAGTGTGGAGGAGGAAGGAAAGGAAGACTCTGCGAATAGCCCAGTGCCTGAGGATAAGCCTAAGATCCAGGTCAGTCAGCACTTCTGTCGTACATCCTGGAAGTATTGATCAGAGCCTTGCAGATCATATTGATTTGCACAAACATGGATTATTAGATGCATCTTTTCTCTGTATCCCCCCTTTCCTCTTTGATTATCAAACTCTGTGATCTCTTGTTCCGTCTCCAGAATGTAATCCCTCAGCAGCTGTTGGATCAGTACCTCTCTATGACGGACCCGGCGAGGGCCCAGACGGTGGATACAGAGATTGCCAAACACTGTGCCTTCAGCCTGCCGGGTGTCGCGCTCACTCTGGGACGACAGAACTGGCACTGCCTCAAGGACACATATGAAACCCTTGCCACTGATGTGCAGGTAGGCAGAGAAAAGGGAAAATATGGTGGTAATGAGGGATTAGATTTGATGTCACAGTGTGACAGAATGACTGCTGATGGTCAAGATCCAGTTACAGTATTTTAGCTCAAGGATAAGTTGTTTATGATTTTGGACATCTGGGAAGTTTTTGCTTTATAGTCACAAAAAAAAAACTGAACTTGTGTAGCTTCAGAGTTTGGTCACACTGAAGTAGACTGTTAACAGTATTGTAATAATGTGATATCCTGTTTGAAAAGTAATGAATTCTATTTCTACTTTGCACAGAGCTTTGGAACAAAAACAATCTATCTTCAGTTTACACCTTTTTGTTCTTGGCTTTAGGTTTCAGGAAATGTAAAACAAAGTTGTTTCTTTGTGATTGCTTTATTGAATCACTCATATTCATGTATTTATTGGTGCAAATCTTAAAGTAACATGTTGCCAAAGCTAAATTACTTATACATAAAGGACAATCACAAGAACGGGCGTTACAGACCTGATTCCAAAACAGGTGTGACGCTTTTGTTCTTCCCACTTTCTTTGTTGCATCTAATTCATGATCAGTAGAGTTAACTAGGAGACCCATGGTTTTTTCGTTGGTTGTGGCATGGCAAGAATGTTGACGTTCATTGGTGTGACGGAGTATTTCTGGACATTTGATGCTGCTTTGGGATCTGATTTGTGAACACTCTGCCCTCAGTGAGGAAGGGAAGTGCTATCTCAGTGAGTTGTAGATCACAGTGAGAACACAGGGTGTCTTGTATTGGCAGCCATTTTCCTCTGTGTCCTCCTCTCGTCTGAGTCTTTGTATCATCAGTGTTTTCTTAAACTAAGTATGCGATATACTGCTGACACACAATATATACTGCTGTTAGTGTATAGCTGTGGTTAAGGGCCACATAACAATTGTAATTTTATTCCTGAAGGTCAGGTATTTTCTGTTTTGATTGTGTATAACTTGGTTGTATTGATGCTGCCCTGATGCTCATCAGTAACCCCTCTGTGTCTGTTCCTCCTCTGCAACATGCATTTTGTTAGTAATTTCCTCCTCGGCTCGACTTTAGTAACATGGCGCTTGTTAAACATTGTTGCTCGAGGACGTAAGAAAGAAAGGGAAATGTACGAGAGGAGAGGTTGGCTCACTTCACAGCAGCAGAGACAGTGTGACAGCACTCAGTCACACTGTTGCTCATTACTTCATCACAGCACTGAATGTCACTGCTGGCATGAAAGCGTTGCATTGTACGACCGAGGATTCAGGCCAGTCACTGAAGCAGTTCAGATAAATAGCTTCAGAGTCAGAGTCAGTAACATTTAGTCAACACTTTTCCTGCATGATCAGTAGATGTGAATAAATTATTTGGTTGTTGATTTCTTGTTTAAGAAAAAATCTTGATCTTTTTATATTTCTTTTCCTCCTCTCAGTGGAAGGTGCGACGTACGCTGGCTTTCTCCATCCACGAGCTGGCAGTAATTCTTGGAGACCAGCTGACAGCAGCTGATCTGGTGCCTATCTTCAACGGTTTCCTCAAAGACCTGGACGAAGTCCGCATTGGCGTGCTCAAACATCTCTACGACTTCCTCAAAGTGAGATTATAGTACACGCTGCTGAATGAAGTGCGATAACACTTTTCAGAAATACCGTTGTTAGGATAGATGACAGAGAAGGACTCAGATTGCACCGTTTGCATTTATTTTAGTTCCCCGTTAAAGAAGAAAATCGCAGTCGGGTTTATTGCTTTCCAGGCAGTGAACTCAGATGGTTCATGTGCATCTTTTTTGTTGCAGCTGCTTCACGCAGACAAGAGGAGAGAATATCTGTACCAGCTGCAGGAGTTCATGGTGACGGACAACAGTCGCAACTGGAGATTCCGATACGAGTTGGCAGAGTACGTCTCCTTTGCCTCTTCCATTTAGAAAATAATCGCATTTACATTTCATTTGAGTCTTAGCTCACACTGGCTTCTAGACACTAAAGCAGAACTGAAGTCAAACACTGATTTGAATTCTGTTCTTTTGATACTGCATGGGTTAGTTATAGAATATTCCAAATTGCAATTAATTTAATTATAATCATTTGTATTTACTGTATTTATTATTATATGTGGGAAAGTTTGTATAACCCTCATGTGTGCCTAACTGAAGTGTCCACTCTCTCTGACCTTCCAGGCAGCTGATCCTGATCATAGAGTTGTACAGCCACTACGATGTGTATGACTACCTCAGACAGATAGCGCTCACACTCTGCTCTGACAAAGTGTCAGAGGTCAGGTGGATCTCGTACAAACTGGTGAGTGTATGATAGTGAATCTGGGTTTTTGTTGCTGGTCAGGGGAAATTACACCTGCTAAGTTCTTATTTGATAAGTTTGACATTTTGGAACCCCTCAACATTCGCCTCTGCACTTGATAAATTGAAGACAGAAACATTGACCACGGATTTGGTGAAAACCTTAATTTTAAAGTCTGTTATTCCCACCTGTGTTCTCAGGTTGTGGAGATCCTCCAGAAGCTGTATGCATGTGGTGCTGATGATCTGGGCCTGAACTTCATCAATGAGCTCACCGTCAGGTTCTGCCACTGTCCCAAGTGGGTGGGACGGCAGGCATTTGCCTTCATCTGCCAGGTCTGTAGTGCTTATATCCCAGATAGCTGTCTGCACTTCTGATAGTTGTTAGAGATATAGCTCACAAGATAGCAAAGTTGTAACTCTCAAGAGCGCAGGGGTGAAGCTTTCCGTATTGCAGGATCTCTGTTAAAAGGGGGAGAGTTTCATCCTCACAAATGTCTCTTGTGTCCCTTCTTCTTGAGTTTGTTTGGCTGTCTCCAACACCAGCCTGTCTGTGTGCCTGTGTTTTAATGTTTGTTGGTGTTTTCTGCAGGCCATAGTGGAGGAGGACTGTATGCCTATGGACCAGTTCAGCCAACACCTCCTGCCCAGCCTGCTCAGCCTCTCCTCAGACCCGGTTGCCAATGTCCGCGTACTGGTAGCCAAGGCTCTACGACAGAGTGTCATGGAAAAAGGTACAATGACATTATTATATTATTACATTACACACATCCTCTGCCAGGTTTTTACTTTAAATGAATCTTGTGTTTTTGTGTCCAGCATACTTCAAGGAGCCTGGCTGTGCCTATTCTGACGAGCTGGAGGAGACTGTGATGGCTCTGCAGTCCGACAAGGACCGGGACGTCCGCTTCTTTGCCAGCCTGGACCCCAACAAAGGCTTGATGGACACGGCTCCCTTGATCTAACACGCCTCACAGCCCCACCTGCCTGTCTACCTACCTGTCTGTCTGACTGATGCACAGTCGGCATAACCTGCAAACACCAGCACCTGACCAGATCCCCCACCAACCACTCGCCTGCTGGGCAGACCTACACCAACGACCACTTGAGAATCAGCTGTTCAGTCTACAGTATAAAAGTATGAGCATGCTCAAACAACACAACGGCCTCTGGTTGGGCACTACATAGCGCACATTGCATTCACAACACAAATGCGTACTTCTCAGAGGTTCCCGAAAATGAGCAGGACTCAGAGGTTGGCCGCTCCACTTTGCTGGAGCTGCAGCATTTACGCCTGAACTTCTCCCCATCCTCCTCCACACTAACACTGACTCAATCCTTCCCCCAATCACAGACTTGTAAAACTACGACGGGCTCTCTCTCTCTCTTTCTCTCTCCAAAGCTAATTGTAAGCTTGATATTAAATTGCTGAAATTATTTTTTTTTCTTAATTCTTCTTTTTTTGTGGATTTTCTTAACGAACAAGCGGGCAAAGCCTGCCTGACTCTGACGTGTGCACTAACTCAGGGGGACTCATCTGAACCTAAACAGCATTATTAGCCTACATGATAAGCAGCAGCAGCTCCTGGATCCCTGGTGAATAAAACCTCCAGCTGTCTGAGCAACAGACCAGCCAAACCAAGTAGCTCTGCTGGTGTCTGTCACCTCATCTCCTCCTAAAGTTTCTCTCAGACGTCCTTTTTGTCTTCTGAGACGTCCTCTGGGTTATTGTATGTTCCTTCTCTGATTCACTCTCTTATCTCTGCATTTCTTCACCTGGTCTTCATGGGCCGATGAAACCACTACTACTGCACAGAAGCAACAGTGATTCTGCCACTCAGCGTTATTAAAACCATATCTTTTTTTTTTGTTGAAAGAACACCTAAACAAACTGTTTGCGCCCTCCCCCTGTCCCCCGCTCGTGTCTGTTTACCAAAAATGTGACACACCGCGTCTCCCGAACGGCAGGAGACTAATGAAATACCTCTGTGTGGACATGACTGGCCAGTGTGTCGTACATGTAGAGGGACATCTTCGCTCCAAACAGGCTCTGAATCTCCTCGATGGGTGAATCTTTTTTTGAGCGATTCTGTGGTGTTGACTGCAACATCTTAAGGGCTCATGACGAAGTGACACAGGGTGACGTAAAGAGGAAGACAGCAAGCACACTGTTGGAATATGCATGTCCCCCCTCCCTCTCCTCCGCCCTCATCTTTATCCCCCTTGTGTATAGTCTCTTCCTTACGGTTGACCTCCTGATGTTTAATTATGTGACCATGGTAGCTTTCAGTGGATCTGACTGACCAGTTGTACAGTAGGAATTAGGAATGGCTGTGTGATGAAACTGAAAAGCCAGCTGATCATTATTTCCCTGTCTTGGTGGAATGATTTAAAGTATGAGGTTTCTCAAAACTCTTTGTACAGCTTAAACCTGTGGAGAACAGTACTGTATGTGTTTATGGAACCAAGGCCAGTGTAGTCGAGATGTGTGTGCGCGTGTGTGTGTGTGAATATTGGGAGCAGCCACCAAGTCACTTTTTGTAGTCTTTCGAGCTCGTTGGTTTCCCCTCTGTTGTAAATGGTAACCCCTTTTTTTTTTTTTTTTTTTTTTTGAACATAGACATAACTCGAGAACTTAAGCTGATTGTGGTGTGTGCTGTGCATCTCAAGTCTTTCTTCCTTCGAAAGGAGAGCTCACCGCGGTAATGGCGGTGTCTACTCATCTCGTCTGTCTGCGATTTTGTGTCCATCTCATTTTTTTTATGTAGTAGAACAGTTAATATATACATTTTATGAAAATTATTTTTCTTTTCAATTATGCACCACTGTTCAAAGATTTTATATCCTAACTTTACAAAATTTACAACCTTTGTAATATTCAATGGTTTCTTTTAAAAAGACATTTTATGTAATGTTATTTTTAGTATTCTGTAATTAAAATGATGAAAATTACGATGTTGTGCTCGAGTTTGTGGTTTGTAGTTTTGCATTGTTGAACACTGGTTCAGTCAGCTGTGATACAGAAGTTGGAAGCTTCTTGATAATGGAAAACAGTCTTATCAGTTAATCTGCGAGGTAATGATTGCATACAAAGTAAACAGTAAGTGGCTGTGTTTCTAGGTTTTCTGTGGCAAACATTTTAATTAAAAAACACACCAGGGTTGAAGTAGTATAATATATGTTCTTAATGAAGAGAACACTGTCTTTTGGAAGTTAATGACAAGAAACCCAAGATAAACTATATATTTCAAGGTTTCAGGCACAAAATATCTAATCTATTTAAATGTGCCACAGCGTAGGTGGCTAATGTGCTTTTTTCTTTACTCAGGTAAATAGATACTCATATAAGACTCTGGTAGAAGTAGAAGTACTGATTAAACGTATTGTTCTCAAGTAAAAGTAATACAGTTCAGGCTCTAAATGTATTCCTCAAGGTATTTGTACTTTGTTACATCCCAACAACCCCCAACTTGTTTTATCAAATATTTATTTTATTTTAAGGAACATTTTTAAACATCTGGTCAGTTTCTCCAGTGTGAGGATTTGTTGCTTTTTTGTTTTATACATTTGTAAACCGAGTATCTTTGGTTTGAACTATCGGTTGACATTTTATACAATGAAAGTTTAAGAATAACCAACTTGCAGCCATATTTTAGATGGATTTTAGATTTTAGAGATTCATCTGCCAATTTTATCCATTCATGGATTCATTCATTCAACAGTTTTGACCACAAAATGTCAGGAAATATATGAAAGAAATCTCTTTCACCACTTTCCAGAGTCCAGGGTAACATCTTCAGTTTCCTTATTTTATCTAACCAAAAACATAAAAAACTCAGACATTGAATTTATTAGGATTAATGACAAAGATAAACACATTTTTTTACATTTTAAAAGCTGCAACCAGCAATTGTTTTGGCATGTTTGCTTGGCTTAAAATGATAAAATCATCATCAGTTCAGTTTACTTTTCTCCCCATATTGATTTCTGCCCACACAGCAGATGAAAACTCTTAACTCTTGTCCTTCGGTCTCATCTCCTTGTAAAGAGCAGCAGCTTGCGGTCCCATGCGGTGCTGCCGAAGCTCTGGATGAGCTCCATGCCACAGTTAGTCTGCAGATGCTCAGTAGCATGCGCTGCTACGTCCCCTCGGATCTTCAGGGTCTTGAAGTGGTCAAAGTCTGAGCGGCCCAGCTTTCTCAGCCGCCGGGCCGCAGAGCGGTAGCACTTCCAGGGCTGTGCCTCCAGCAGGAGATGCTGGCTGATGGAGGCCAGGCGAGAGAGCAGCTGCAGCAGGCCCGAGTCCCCGTGGTTCAGGTGGACCCACATGGTGACAGCCAGGCACAGACACAGGTGGAAGCGGGAGCAGCCTTGCTGGTTCAGGTAATCCTGCAGGTGCTGTGTGTCTTCAGTGATGTCCAGAGGGATGAAGGAGATGCTGCTGGGAAGAGGGTTGGTCTGCTGAGCCCGCTGAATGAGGATCTCATCCAAGTCAAAGCCCAGGAGCTTCACTTTTCTTCCATCTGACTCTGGCTGGCTCACAGGCTGCTGCATCAGATGCCTGTAAAAGGCGACACTCAGCTCCTGACATTCACAGGGGGAATTAAAAGAGAGGACAGCTTTCACTACAAATCATGAACTTTATTTAAAAATGTGTATTCAAATTATTAAGAGGATTTCTAAATATGTCACATGTGTCATGACATTTTGTTTTGATTGTTGAGTGAGTTGTCGAGTTACACTGTGATGCTGTGGACACATGAAGAAGTCATATATATTTAAAACCCACTTTTATAGACTTGCTTTTGTGTGAAGTCACCCCTTTAAATAGATTTTTTCATCTTTCTATCTTTTATATTAAATTCCTCTAATCGGATGTTGTTTTTTCTTCCGTCCTTTCCTGCTTTTATTTATTTCTAATCCTTTATTATTTTTACTGCTCTTAATCTTTCTATCTGTTCTTAATTCCTCTGAGGTGATGCTGACTTCTTACCGTCCTCTATTGATTTTATTCTTTTATGTATCTATTTTTGCAAGACTTTTGCTCTTTATTTATTTTTTTTCTGTAATTTTACCTGTTTTATGGCTTTTATTCATTTTACTTATATTACTCATACTCATATTGTCCTTTTCTGTTTCTACATTTTCTGTTCTGCCTTCTAGTTTTAACTCACCTTATTATAGGCTTCCTTGTGTTTGGCTTGACTGTTGAGTGTTTATTCTGTAATATTGTCTTACTGGGTTTCTTGCTTTTGCTTGTTTGTCAGAGCGCTTTGTAAACTCTGCTTTTAAAGGTTTTTATCATCCACCTAAAGACGGATATTTAAGAGATATGTGTGGAATATTCAAGTCCAAACTGATCAAAGTTTTGTTGTTTAGAGATAATACACCCCTGTGTCTCAGAACCACGTACCCCTGAGTTACAGCCCACGTCCAGGATCAGTGTGGTCCGGTTCTCGTCGCTGTAGCCTAAATCCTGAAGGAGTGTCGCTGGAATCAGACTCAGGCGGTTCTCCGGAGGGTTGAAGGTGTAGTAGTTGATGAAGTTGCCATAAGGAGCGGCTCCCGGATCGTTTAATTCATCGGCAGCGTCGCTACTTATCGAACATGTTGCCATTGTAGTGTGTGCGCCTCCAAAATACTTCCGGGTGGAAACAGGAGCTGCGTTTCAACCACGACGGAGATGCTCTCGGTGCTCGTGTCTGATTTGTTGTAGGTTTGGTTAAAAAAGAAGAAATACGTTTTAGAATGATTGGAAATATCTAAAATTAAAGCCACAAAAAATCATAGTAACGCCAGGTTCTGAATCCACTCTTGGGTACTTTTTGTACCTTGTATTTTATAAATATATTATATAAATCCGGACTAAACAGTAAATACATCCTTCTGAAATGTACCTCAATTATACGCAAGTAATGCTTAATGTACCAGTAAATGACTAAAACCATAAAAATGCAGCTACAGTGTTGTAGTATTGATTTTTAAGGCTCCTCCGGGTCAGTAGGTGGCGCTCTGCACATTTGCTCGCAGCTTTGTCAAAGTAAGGTAAATGTCCCTTCTGTTTTTCCGTATCTTACGAAAGGAAGGTTATCAAGCTTGTGCGCTAACTTCTCTTGCTGGCGCGCTGACATTGAGGAAAACTACGATATCCTGCGCTTGTTTTCAGCTTTTATAATAAAAGGTAAGAAAAGACAATCGTATTTGTTATCAGAGGAGAAGTGACAAAAGCGTGAGTTTTTTTCTTGGTCGGTAAAATAACGTGTAAACTGCCAACTGGTGCGCATTCGCAGCTGACAACTGCGCCAACATGTAGTGATACAAGAGAAATGTTTTATCTTGAATATGGAAGCAGAGTAGTTGCCTTCAGTGGGCAGTAAATCAGCAGTGACTTCTTCTGATAATTCTGTGTTAAATCAATATGATGTTCCTCTGTGCCCGACACCAGTGCCAGTATAATAATTCATTGTTACAGCAGTTGTGAGGCACAAAATGGCAGTTTAAGGTTTGTAAAGGCACACCGGTAAATCCTAACTGTCAAAGTTGGCTCATAAAATCATATTTCTAGTGTAAAGTGTTACATTCTAAGGACTGTGTGGATTTTTGCTTTACTTACCTAGTTGTGAATACAGCAGCGGTGGAAGACTTGTTCATATGTTTTACATCATTGCAGTAGTATATAAACTTACTCATAATGATCCTTTCCAGCTTTGCTGTCTATATTATTGGAAAATATTTGCTGATGCATAAATGTGTTGGCATCATCTCAATCTTGTAGCTGGCGGCAGTGGAGCTGACTTTAATGGAGCACTGTGTAGCTTTGGGGGATAACTTTTTTTTTTATCAGAAGAGAAACATTGACTTAATGACTAATTAAACTCTTTCAACGTCACAGTTTCATGCTGTTTTACTTTCCTGTTATATTTGCAGGATCCTTCTAAGTACAAACCTTTCAAGCTTCAAATAGTGTTCCCGAGGACTTTATTTCCACCTGAGGATGGGTTTTTTATTCAACTATTGAAAAACATTATTTTGTAGCCATTATGTAGTTTTGGAAAAGAAATTCAAACTGAAAATTTCATTATTTACAATATTAATGTGGTAATATTAGAAAGCGTCATGAAAACTCAGTTATTTTTAATTTAGTTCGTTTTAGGCATAAAAAGTGTCAATTAAGGTCTTTCTTAACAATATTTTGCAATATTAATCTGTATCATATAGTGAAGAATACATTTGGGATTTCAAATGAAAAATTCCTGTTCTAGTCCCTTCAGGGTCCTCATCATGCTATCTGGAAAGCGTCTGGCTGACATCGGCTATCGAACCTTTACCGGCTCGATGATGCTGCTGACCGTCTATGGAGGCTACCTGTGTGCGATGCGAGGATACCGCTACATGGAGAGGCAAAAACAGCTGCAACTGGCAGCAGAAAACCAGGATCCTGAAGTCCTCAAAGACTGACCTCAGGTGGACTGCTGTTTTGTTCACAAATCTGGACATTTCCCATTCCTTCCTTTTTGTCCATCGCTAAATCGTGAAGATGTCGATTCTTCTCAGGACGTCAGTGGGATTTCATTGAACGTGAAAGATGTTTTGTTTATAAAAACATCACGAAGCAAATTAACTAAGATGTTATTTGCAACATGGCCTGTGTAAAATCTATGTTGTGATTGGCAATGTGTCAGGAATGAAGATTGCTGTAATTCTTTGTACAATAATATAATAAATGGCTTCAACACATGGTGCAGTGTAGTGTTTATAAACAGGACTGCAACAAGAAAGACGTGTTTCCACAACAGAATATATTTTGAAGTACATTTTTACAAGGCACTCAAGTGAGAACTTGATAGACATTTAGTATAGTCCTCATACCTGGATTCCTCTAAAGGCAGTGACATCAAACTATTTCATAAAGATTTGGTCTCAGAAGAAGTAAAAAACCGTAAAACAGAAATAAACATATTACAAACAGTATGGTTAAAAGATGAATCCACAATAAATCGCAGAGGACAGAACTGACACCATTTTTTACTTTTGGTGTACTTTCGGTCAAAAACACAGCAGGCGCCCTTTTATAAAGAGCTGATAAAACCACAGCTAGAACACAGTTATTTATATCTATAATACCTGCTGCGTCATCACGGTTTTCTGCCCTTTGCGAGTATGTGTGCATTAATCCTAAAATCAAATAAAATCAAGTTCCTCTGACCAATAAAACTGGGAGGGAACATTGAAACCAACCAACATGTGGCAGCAAGTAAATCCCCATCATTTGAAAATAAGGCTATGCAAATCATTTGCTTCAACTGATTTCCATCTCAGTTTTCTGTCGTACATGTCATTACTGGGCTCTCAAAGCAGATGTCAGTGTCTGTGTATCCACCATCGCTTCACCGACGTATGAATCAGTCAGTGTGATAGAGTGTGTGTGTGTGTGAGTGAATGTAGGTGTGAGCCTCGCATGTCAAGAGCGTCATGGGACAAACAGCTCTTGTTGCGAGGGATGAACTGCAGGAGGCTCCATGTCACCAGCTGCTGTGGTTCTGCACGCGGGCTTTAGCAGCAGCACAGTGGCCGTTAGTGCCGTTTTCTCCTTTGGGAGTGTGAGAAGCCTTGAGGCGTTCTGTGGGCGTGTCGACCTCATCACCTGAGCTGCTCTCAATGTCGCTGCGGACATCATTGCACACCTAGAAGGCAGAAGGAGGAAACAATGAAAGCTGAGTACTCACACTTTGTCAGTCATATTGCAAAATTACCAACCTAATTATGATTGAAACAGAGAGATGATGGAAATTGAGACTTTCTGCTGCTCCTGTATGTTGGCAAAGTCAACTTAACTACTGCTGAAACAGAAGCTGTTACAATCTCTACTGTTCAGCGCGATTAAGTCTTCGGGGGCACGTAGGCAAGACACTTTGTGGTGTACTCGGATTTTATAGTATATAGACTTTGAACCCGGCACACTTTTATTTCTCTGACTGTGGAAATATCATAAACATCACAGATGAAAAACGAGGCATTAAAAATGTTACAGGTTAAACGTGAGACTCATGAAGCCAAATGAACTTGTAGATTAAGACAATATTTCTCTTAATTCTAGCCTAGTCAATTTTTTCCGATGAGGCTTGTTCACCCACTTCAGACAGGGTGCACGCTAACCCTTTTGCTCAGGAGCTACAGTGAAGATTTCTGTTTTAAAATGGGTGCAAGTAAAATCTTTTTAAATCAATTTGGGAATAGAATTACACTGGATGAGCTGTATGGAGCCATTTCATGTCTTATTTTCAGCTGTTTTTAGTCCCCATCTACTTTGGTATTTCGAGGGAATGCTGCTACTGTTTTTTGATGCGAACCTCCAGAATTGTTTTGTTGAGTTCGCAACTTCATCCAACTCTGGGGTTGAGATAATTACTCAATTTTCATTTTTGGGTGAACTTCTCCTTTAAAGGGTCAAAAGAAAAAAGGATCAGGAGCCACTGGTTTAGTTGTATGAACGGTGTAGTTTGTATCAGTCTGTGCTACAACTGTGATGAGATTTTTTATTTTTTTTTTTAAGCAACCGCACAAATTTGTTATTCATGCAGATCAGCTATTGATCATAAGCACAGGGTGGTGATGTGGGACACGTTCAACAAACTCCTGCCAGTGGGACATACCTGACATTCATGACACTATTATCACATTACTCATCATTTACACCTCTTTCCTTCTGAGTGAATCTAAGTGTTGATCTGCTGCAGCGGCTGTCCTACAGAAACCCAATGCAATTACACAGAAATCAACAGGCAAGTCGGAATGAAGGCGCGTGAAAAGAATCATAACAGAGGGAGGGAATGGAAACTTACAGCCAGAAGCAGAGAAGAGAGAAGTCTTGAGCAGACAAAGCAAACGGAGAGAAGCGAGGAGAGAGCAGTGGAGGAGGTCTCATTGGACAAAGACAGACAGAAAGACAGGATCTCCCTCTCTCAATCCAGAGGGAGAGGAAACAAACGCCGTCTGCAGAGAGAAGAAGACAGAATCATGGACAGCTTGGGGATAAAAAAGAAGTGTAGAAGCACCAAAAATAGCCATGGTGTTTTCAATAACATTCCGCACACGGACACATGCCTGTCTCCGACGAATATCTATTTGCTCTTCTTTATGGCCCCTTTGCTCATTGACCTGTTATAACCACATCCATCCATAAATCAGTTGAATGGCCTCGTTATGACCCTGCAAGTCTTTAGGGTTGATGTTTCATGGTCAATCGGTTTGGGATATCTTTGATAATCTATGCTTACACAATAGTATTAAAAGAAGAGTTTTGAATCATGTGATTTTTTTTTTTTTTTTTAGTCTAGGCCTAAATTTAGACTGAATTTGATCTGCAGGAAAACCCCATGAAATCACAGTGTGAAGTGAATCTAACAGGTGTTCATACCACCGACTAAAGACTTTATAAGTTAAGCTTATAAATGGCAGTGTTTCCCCTACATGCATCATCTGAAATGTCACCACCGCTGCTGATTTTCTTTTCTTCCCTTTTTTTTTCACGAGAGGAGAGGAGGAGGAAAGGAGAGGGCTACATTTCATCTCTTACAGTTAGCCTATATGATTTTGCACTGCGGATGCTACATATAGCTCCAGGTCAATTAGCACCTGCTAGTAAAGCGTTTAGCAGAGAACTTAAAGTTGTAACTTTTTCACGCTACTGACGCTTCATATCCATATGCAAGAGACGTGTGCTGGTGAAAAAAAACACGAGCTAACACTGATCTGTGAAATAAACATCATGTGGTTGATCCGTGTTGATGCAAAGACAGCAGGTGCTCCACATGAACCAACTGTGTTCCTCATCTAGGAGGCCAGCCTACTGTGAGCGAGGGGCACGGTGCCGTGCAACGGCTGTCTGTCAAGGACGGCTGACAGATTCCCTCAGAGATGTGACTGATTATTTAGATAGGATTCATAAAAGAATGTCATAAATGTAGTTATGAAACTGCCTCAGTTTAATGCTTATGCCTCTATATAACCTACATGAGCAAACAAGATCCTCCACGAAAGGACGGCTCCTTCTGTATTGTTATGATGTTAGGGCAAAGTGCTCAGGATGAATTGAGGAGCTGCTCCGTAGTCTGGTGGTAAAGTAGGTCACTAAAACTGAGTTTACTTTACCATTGCCATTTTTTGTACACAGGGGCCGCCAGAAGCAACAACAAAAAAACAAAAAACAGTTCCTTATAGCAGCTAAAAGAAAGAAAAACTTTGAAAGACTGTGAATCAAGTTCAGCTCTATATCACAGTACTTCTCACTCGGTCTGTGTGGTGACCCACCTTGCCCCGCAGCATGGCTTTGACAGCTATCCGGGCTATAAGGTAGAACCAGATGATATGCAGAACTTGGAGGACCAGCAGTAAGATGTTGAAGAGCCACCAGGATGGGTAAGGCCCGACTATGGCCCAGCTCTCAAACATAGTGGAGTTCAGGATCCTTGTAAAAAAAAAAAGGAGATGTGCATGTGAGGGAAAATATGAATTTGTCATCTCATGCACACTCACGCACACACACATTATAATTTATCCCAGTGAGAGCAAAAGCTAGTCAAGCTGTTCTTTAATCTTCCAATGTGGCCCATTATATCATTACAGACTGTAATTCCCATTTGGATACCAAGGGCAACAGAGCAGGCGAGTATCATAGATCTGCTGTTATGTCAGCTGAGTGGCTGCTGAAGGTCGCATCTTCCTTTAAGTCCAGGTGAGTGACAGCAGGTTGTCAACAGACCCACCTCCCCCCAGCAGAGGTATGGATTTCAGTCTAGGTAACTGCACCGGCAACACTAGCTTTATCACTCATCCACACCAAGACACTGAATATAGCTGCTCAGGTTACTTATGCCAATGATCGGCTCCCTATTGTCTGTCTCTCTGGAGGTTGAGCTTCAACATCCAGGTCCCAGTCAAGGAATAGTCGCTATCTAAATAGCGCTGTTTAAAACATGATCACAGAACTCGGGAGTGAAATGATGATGAATCTGGAGCCGTGCCGGAAACTGCTTCTTCTGAATTATAAACATGGCCTTAAAAACGGAGCTTGGTTGTTGGAACAGATTGTTTACTGCCTACCAGTGTGACAAATTACAGCTACAGCAAATGTACTGCAATTACAGTAATTTAAAGGAACCAAAGAAGTTTAATGTTCTTCCGTGAAAGCATTTGCTTATAAAAGCAAAGCTAAAAGACAGTTTTATACACAGGTTTTCCATGCTGAGCTCAGACATCTTTATATATTAGATATTGTCTTGCCAAATAACATAAAAGCGTTTTATTTTTCAGTGGACTTTTGAAATATTACAGCAAACGACCCCGCGAGGGAAAAGCGGGCTATAAAATGAAACGAAACGAAACAGCAGACGTTATAGGGCTGAGTGATATGGCCTTAAAATAATATTGCTATATTTTTAGGCAATAACATTTATCTCAATAGTCTGAAATCTCCTCAAAAGCACTTCATAAATACTAGAATTTCAAGTATCATGATACTTACTAACACAAAATATATAGACAATGAGATTATTTTACTTTTATAATAAAACCCAACAATGTGGATAAAATGCCTACAGACAAAAGTGGCAGGGTTCAGAAAATGACATCACTTTATTTTACTTCAGCCATTGAAACCAGGAAAGGACAATTCTTACGGTAGATCAACACTTAACGGTAACAAAAATCTAAGATGACATAAAGTCTCATATCATGATGACGATAACTTTAACATATTGCCCAGTGCTAAGAGGTTATAGTTGTTGCCGAGAACTCACCATATTGGATAAATAACAAGTCGTGTGATGAAGAATACCACACTAAACACAATGAAGAGGAAGTCACACAAGCGCTGGGACTTTGCGTAGTTTGCCAGCTTGGCTGCCTGCAGGAAAAGAAAATAACAGAAGAAACAGATTTTAATGAGATTTGTGTCGAGCATGTTTTTTTTTTGTTTTTTTTACCATTCATCAACCCCTCCTAATTGCACTAATCTGTTTGGATCACAGCCAAAGATAAGTGACTGGAAACATTGAATGACAATCACAATTCGTCTCCATTGTTTTAGAAATGAACTGATGTGGAGCAAAAAGGCAACTGAATAATATCCTAAAAGGAAACTCTGAGGCTAAAAGCTGAGGCTACACAATTAGTACACAATTCAACAATACTTGAAGCAACTACTATTCATTCAAAAGCTGCTAGGTGGCTAAATTGCCTCTCATCTGTGACTCGCTCACAAAAATAAAAAATAAAAATGTATCTGGACATCATGGATTTTTTAATAATATTTCACAGATAAGAGCCAATTTAGCCTCTTAGCGGCTTTTGAATTAATAGCAACTGATACATTTTAGTGAACAGAAAATATCTGAGCCTGATTCACCTTCTTTGTTCCACTCACGCCGTGAAGTGAACAGGTAAAAAAATGTGTAGGTGCCAATGACACAAAGTGACAGTCACCAAAAGGACGTGTGCAGCAAAAACAAATAACAAACGATAATACAGCCTAAATACGCATTTTGGCTCCTATAGAACTCATCAATCAATCAATCTCTATTTGTACAGCACCAATTCACAATAAAAGTCATCTCATGACTTTCTAAATTTACCATATTCCTTGATTCATTCATTTACAGAGACCCAACATTTCCCCCATGAGCAAGCGCTTGGTGACAGTGGTGAGAAAAAAAAAACTGCCTTTTAACAGGCAGGGACCTCGGAGCAGAACCGGACTCGATGGTGGGCAGCCATCTGCCTTGACCTGTTCAAATCACATCATACGTTATGTGGTCATTTCATGAGATACATATATACACCTTTGATTTTATCACCATAAGAACCTGGTGGAGAGATCAGTTAAAGTTTGCATGTATGTTACAACGGCAACAATTGCACCAAAATGTCAATCTACAGAACGATGCAAAAAATGACCGTAACAAAAGTGAAGAGAAATATATTTGAATTGTAGTTAGTTGCTTAAAATGTGCGACATGGAAACTTTAATTCAACTCAAAGAAGCAGTGTGTGATCACAGTCCCCGCCGTGTCCAACTGACCTCTAGCAGGAAGTCTGAGGAATCGTGGACACACATGACGAGGCTCCCAACTCGCACCATGTTGTTGACGTAGGAAAAGCTGATCAGGCTGACTGTAGCCAGGTGATGGATGAACATGATCAGGAAGTCCTGAAATTAAGAAAGGGAGAGGGATGGTAAGCATACAGAGCTCTTTTAATCTAAAATAATAACATAATAAGTTGACACGAAGCATTTAATTCTGCTGACGATGACAATAAGCCATGATAGCACACAGCCCTTCGAAAATCAAGTTACAAAGTGCCTTGACTTACAGGTCAATTTTCAGATTCAGAGAAAATAACATAATAATAATAATAATAATAATAATAAAAAAACAGA
>OMLP01028330.1:0-19861 GCA_900302685.1 Spondyliosoma cantharus
AAATAAATTGAGCTTCACGGTATGACCCAAACGGATGTCCCATAGTGCCATGTGTGTGTTTTATACTGGATGTGACAGAGTTAATAGAACAAGGATCAGGCTGAATCCCAGACAGCTGCATGTCCAGTTATTCTATTTGTTCAATCAGCTGGAAGTCGCTATTGATTTGACCATACATCGTTCAAACACTGTCAAAATATGACACCTTGTATTTCTTTGTATTGAGCGTATATCATGAAGCAGTGTAAGATGAATGTCATGACAGCAGTGGAAACATAAGGCAAAAGAAAAGAACACAATGAAGCAAATTGCAGATAGCTCTTGCATTAGGATGCGTTGGAACACACACAATGAAAAGTGTGAAATATTTATTTGGGAAGAAGGGGAGGAAAAATCAGCACATGATGTGATATTTACACATGTCCTTGTGTTTCTGTCAAGAGAATACAAACATTAAAAACGTATTCCTCTCAAATCTACCATGTCTTATGTAGTATAAAGACGGCACTAAAATGCAGTTACTGTGTCTGCTCTCCTGGCTTCTAGGTGGAAATACCTCGCTAGACGACAACCCCAAACATGACGGCGATGACGGAACATCCTTCCTCGGCCCAGAGGGAGAACCCTTCCTTCCCTATCCTCTAAAAGGTAGTGTGTTTTAAAACACAGGTGAAGTGGTCAGCAGTCAACACCTAGTGCTGTTTCATAAATCTCAGTTGCTGAGTGGAGTGCACACTCACAAGCTTCATTTGTGCACCAGAATTTGCCTCAAACATCTCTTTACATATCGATACTTGTGCTCATCAGACCTGTCGATGACTGCAAACTGCAAAGAAAAATTCCAAGTTAACTTTTTGAGGTGAGCTGGCGAGGTCATTATTAAATGTCAGGAGGCTGACCAATGATTCATTTAGAGAGCTCATATTGAAATAGACTTTACAAAGCGCTTCATTCTGGATCAAATAAGAAGATCATTAACAGGGCAGTAGTGGCTCCAATGTGAGTAAGAAGAATGATACCACTCACCACTCAGACCATTTAAAAATAAGTTCGGAAGTCTGAATATCATTTTACCTAATGCTGTGTACACTGCAAAATAACAACACAGTCAGTAGTACCCAAACAAACAATGAATGAATGAAATAGAAGATGAGAGATGTAACCTTATTATGTTGTAGCTCTCCCCTTATCCTCATTTCCCCTGCTGCACGTGCTCTGAAGTATGTGTGAGGTATGCACATCCCACCACTTACTCTTTTACAAATTCCTGTTAATGTGTAGTAAAAGGTGTACACGTGTTTTTTTAGCACCCCTATCGTTTATACATCCGGCCCTATGCGGTCAGGACATTTGTATTCTGCATTTGATAGGTTTATAGTATTTGTAGGTGACAGATAATGTGTTTGCACTTCACAGGATGATGAGAACATTTTTTTTTCTTCTTGCTATTGACATTTTAAATTATTTTTTGTTGTGGCACATCTGGTTTGCTGGTTTTCTACACAGCAAGCTTTCAAAGCACGTAACTAATATAGATTTGTGCTGCAGGATGAGAATGGGATGCTTCACTCTGTGACATCAGAAAAGGATATTGTCAAAATGTACAGCAGATATTGGCTGCCATGGAAGGATGAGAGTCTTGGAGTTTTACACTCTGACAGAAGACACAACCAGATCATTTAATTGATTAAAACAGCTCCACATAGAGAGAAGGAACGGCTCAATACATCCATCTAGTGTTGAGCAAATCCCTGCCCTATTCTTCATGTACTTTTGAACATTAACAGAGTCAGTCGGATTTTATTTAGCTGAACTGATAAGCTTGTTGACAATCAATCCATCACCGAGAACTCTCTCTTTGCTCAGCTCTGTAGAGAAATAGGAAAAAAAGGAGAAAAAGTGAAGAATGAAGTGCTTTTTTAAATGCTCTTCCACTGGGCTGTGGTAAGGTGCACACTGATATCTCTCTCCCCCTTGAGCTTTAATATGGGTGATGCTTTCTGGTGAGCCAGTGCTGTTTGCAGCAGCCACACTCATCAACCTCACTTCATTTCCTCTGGAGGAAAAAGACTTCAGAATGGATTTCAGCTGTAAATAAGACAGAAATGTGGTTTATCATACTGCACAGATTTTTTCATTTATTAAACTGCAAATCATCCTTTGGCCCCAGCTGGCTGACAAACTGAGAAAGTCTAGGTTCACTCATCTATGTCGTTAATTACAGAAGAAGTTTCTATCAAAATTCTGATGTTCATCCATTATTTCCAAAGCAGGAGTTAATGAATCCTTAAGCTGAGGATACAAGTAAAGCATGGCCAGCACCTTCCAAATGTCCCCATGCTCGAGAGAGAATCAGTTATCATAAGATAGATTATAAAGATAACATCAGAAATTTACAGGCCACATCTATCTCTAAATCTGCTTACGGTTTTATAATCTTTAAAAAGAAACTGTTCACTTCCTGAAACCCAGAGAGAAAGATGTGACATTAGATGACTGATAATCAGTGAATTACCAGGAAACCTAAATCATTTTCACAACATGCAGCATGGACTATCAGCTTGTAATATGTATAATTTGATAAGTTAAAAGAATATCCTGTGGGTAAAGGTCAGGTTTAAGGCCGTTTGTGGTTTGAAGTTGTAATCACAAGTCGCTCCATCGGTCATTTTCTTCTCAGCTTGAACCGCACAGGCAGGTTCTGGAGCTCGAATGAAAACAGCGAGTGACGCTGGACAGCCCTGCTGCGTGAATTGAAAACCTAAAATAGGATAAAAAAAATTGTTCCATTACGCTTGACACAGGCAACCGCTTTGAAATAAAGTGCCCCCACCACTGCATACAGGCTGCTTCAAAACCAGTGTGGGGAGGAAGAATAACACGGACAGGATTCCACAGTCTTCCAATCATATCGCCATCGCTAATGCTGGCGGGCACTGAGGAAAACATGCATGTAATTAGAGGCCAGCAGAGATTCAATGACTCCCACTTTACTCACCTTTATGAAAGAGAAAAATAAATGTTTTCCTCTGCAGGGCATCTTAGATGATCATTACTAAAAAACAATCAATCCTAAGCTAACTTGTCTGACCTTAATAGCGTAGAGATCGTTGCGTGGCACACACAGACACATCATTAGACAAAGGAAAGGCATGCAGAGAGTAATTTTGTAAAACTCAATTGAGAAGGCGTTATCACCCTCATCTATTCAGTGGAAGAATCACGTGAAAGAAAATTTGCCTCAAACATCTGTTTACATATCGATACTTGTGCTCATCAGACCTGTCGATGGCAAGAACTGCAAAGAAAAATTCCAATTTAACTTACTGAGGTGAGCTGGCGAGGTTCTCCATTAGAACAGCCGTTATTTCCCACACCTGTGAATATCTACGGCACCTGTGCCACCAATTCATTACATATATTATTAAATTATCACCACAGGAGTCATCATTATTAAATGTCAGGAGGCTGACCAATGATTCATTTATGGAGCTCACATTGATAGCTCATAGTGTTTAATACTGCTGTGTGAAAAATAACAGCTGGTATGTATTCGACATCTGCACTTGCGACATTTGTATTCTGCATTTGGAACCTTTCTGTTGTTTCTGGGTAAGCTTTATGTGTTAGCACTTATACAGCTGATAACAAAATGATGACAGAAAACAAATCCTGCAGATGAGAGCGTTGCTTTGCGTACTAAACAGAACGCTACAGCAAACAGCCCGTTACTAATTCATGTCAGACAGGTTTGTCCCCGCGCGCTGCAGTTCACAGTTTAGAGACATTTTTATTTGGTAGTGAGAGCAGTGTGCAGGTTTTCTTCCTGCTCGGACCGCAGCAGATCATTTAACCTGTTAATTCAATAGTTAAAGTTGAGCGTCAGCTGAAATGAAAATCTGCGAGCTTTGTCCATAAAACATGATGAAAAACCCCAGATCGATTCATTTTGCTTGTGAAATATAATCACAATTACTGCAATCCAGGCGTAGTCAAGCTAATGGGGCAACTATGTTTACTGAACTAATTTGCTTACGGCGGCTAGCTCCCGCACAAGATCGCTACAAAAGAGTATAGTGAACAGCAGTTGTTGGTTTTCTGGGAATGTGCTGCCTCCTAAATCTTTTGTTTTAGCAACGTGTTTGTGGAACCTTAAATGCGCTGATGAAGACTTTCATACCCACATACTGGGTGACTGCATCCGCACCCAACCACAGCAGTAACACACACGCAGATAAATAGTTTGTCTGGCATTTCATCTGATTTACACATTCAGTAAAGTTCAGTCACCACATCTACAGCAATCACCACATTTTCCATAGATAACTGCAAAGCTCAGTGACTGCACCGTAAACCTCGATTCGATAGCATTTCTTCAATAGACCCGCCTGATAATCAGAGTGAAATGCCACTTGGTTTTCACTGTTTAATTCACTGAAAAAATATCAGGGAAGTGGGAGGATTTGAGATCTTGTTGTTGATTAAATTGTTACTATTTACATTATGATCTAGCACTGCATATGTTTCATGCAACTGCTGAGACTGTATGCAGGGTGATGATGGTGGTGAGAATAAAACGTGGAAAAATCATCCTCATTCATACTTAATTAGGATCATTTCTTGTAAATTACACTGCAGTGTTATTGAACTTTTGCTCATTTTACCGGGGGACATCCTGAGATGTCTAATTAAACCCTACTCATTTTGGAAACCTCTGCTCTGCACCCCGTGTGTGTGTGTGCGTGTGTCGGTGCCTAAAGCTATGGAGGGCGATGGTGAGGTAATCATCAGTCCAGTGCAGAACTGCAGCCATTGTGAGAGCGGTGAATGCCACGAGATCGAGGACAGCGTTGTGTGCTACTGTGAGGACGACCTCATCCTGGCATCGGACCGGGTGTCCTGCATCAACACCACAGGTCTGACATGCAGTGCTGCACATATTCACACACATATTCACACACACACACACACACACTACAATTTGTGATGATGAACCATGATCTATGTCTCTCTCTTCCACACAAATATGTGAAATTAATCCAAATGAAGAAATTAAGCTGAAGTTAAGCTGAACGTAATTGTACCTGTAATAGACTGTGACTCAGTGAATAGATAACAAATTAATCTACTAAAGTAATTAAGCCTGGGAGGCTCTGTGCTTTATTGAATCTTTATCTGAGGAAGGGTTTTTTAATAGTGCCTTAATCATTCATAGTAATTATCAATCTGTGGGATAAGCTAACCTGTTAATGACAATGGATGTACCTATAGCAGTATTAGCTGTTTTCTAAGTCAGGATTTGTAATTTATCTCTGTGCTGCAGTCAGATAAAAGCTCTTTATCTTATCAAGTCAAGGCTGTGGGATTAAAGGCCTCCCCCGGATATTCGTGTAGTGACATTGTACAGTCAACTTGGGGATTAATTGTTCTAAGGCCAGTCATCTGACACTGCCCATTAGACCGTGTTAACCTTGACTTGGTGTCTTGGGTTAAACTATAACAATGGAATGTAGACAAACCCCTGTGGACCTAGAATTGCCTCTTCAATACTAATTTGTTGTATTGAGCATATGAATATAGATCTGAAATTAATTTGTATGGCGGAATGTCACTGTATAGTTTGAAGCAAAATAACTGGGCTATTACCATCGCAATAATATCTTAATGACCTAGAGTGTCTCATTGCCCTATGATTTGCAAATCTGTTCGCTGTAATGACAAGCAGTAGATAATTCTATGATGCTGGGTCGTAAAAGGTCACAATCTCAATATGGTCTCTCTCTCGGCGTGCAGATTCGTTCCTCAGCTTAGACAAGTGAAATGAGAAAAGGAATTGACATGCACCGTCCGTCGCTGCTATCCTAAGCTCTGTTGTGTCATCGCTTTCACATCATTAATTAAGTTGGGGATCAGAGCGGCGAAGTGAATGTTAATACTCCTCTGGGGAAGATAACAACTGTGGAACGCTGTTGTTTCCCCTTGTCTTGCAGAGGCGTCCATGCTGCCTCCGCCGCCGTCTCTCTCCCACCTGGCGCTGGGTCTGTCCGTGGGCACCTCGGCGCTCATCGCCGCCCTGCTGCTGGCTGTGTCTGGAGTCATGATAAGTAAGTAAACCCACGTGTCAGTCGGTAAGGATTACTGATCTCAGTCTGCTGCATTGCATAAGAACTGCGGCATTGCATTGGACAAGTGACGACAGCATATGGAACTGAAACATCAATATGTCAATCTATAAGTTAACAAAAAAAACTCAACAATCAACAGAACATTCTTCCGATTATTTGACCAGGGCCAGAGTTTATTTAGCAGACCAGCAGGGTGTTTAAGGAAGTTTGTTGAAGAGCACAAAATACATTCAACTCTTCCCACCCTTCGACGTGGATGCTGGAGGTGAGCAGTCTGCTGTGTAAAGCCATTTTCTCAGTTTCTGAACTTCTAGAACATTTTCAGCTCACTGACAGCCGTGCTGATTAAACAGCTCGACGTGGAAAGAAATGTACTTTTTGGGGAATTTTTTACAACTCAAATGCATGTGCAACTTGTGGCCCTAGGCAGCCACTGTAACCACTGGCTTAGGAGACCAAACAACTCAAGTGAAATCCAGTGACTCAACACAGTGACGTCGATGATAACCAAAATGAACGAGAAAGTAGGAAAGCTGAAGTAGTTAAACTGAGCAGAAAGTGGTGCGCGTTACATGAGTACCCTTGTCCTCTGTGTGCACATAGACACATGTCCCTCTCTCTCCCTCACTCACACACACACACACAAACACACACCCAGACAAAGTTCTTCAGTGTCTGGCCTGGTCCCTCTCAGACGGCCCTTGGCAGGTTATTGTCAGGATGGGAAGTAAGCCCCGCGGCCATCGCATACATCCGTCTGCCGCCTGCTTTCAGGCTATTACAGCCAGACATATGCACTCATTGAGCCATCATCTTCTCCACACACACCCACACCCACTCACACACTTGCATACGACGTACACGTCCAGACTCCCACCTACACTCTTGCACACACATCAGCAGACGAGGCAGGAGCAGAGGAGGTATGGGACTACCACTGTGATGAATGAAATACGCTAATGATGGATGGCTGCTTAGCCGGCGGCTGGCAGCGCTCGTCCATTAGACGGCACTTGGTAAATAAATAACTCCCTGCGCACACATAAGCATACACACATAAATGCACACACAAACAGTTCTCCCTGCGACTAATGTGTTCCCAGCCCAGGTCGAGGCTTCTAGCACTATAAGATGTGTGGCTTCGTGTGGGTGTGTGTGGGGGAGAAAAGCTGAGAAAAAGCAGCGTCTTCATATAGCGGGCTGTGCTGCGTAAAGTGCATTTGTTTGCGAGGCTTGATATTACAAAGGAGGCGTGAAGGAGAAGTGCATTTTTGCTATATTTGCTTATACAATATACACAATTTTGCTAAACATATTTATATGCCCAGGGTTAAATTCGGAAACATTATGTATCTGAATATTTTAGAAAGGCAATCTGGCATCAGATAGGGAGGAATCAATATTTCACAGACACAGGTCTTTAGAGAAATGATAACTGTAAAATCTTTGTGTGCTTTGGCTGCCAACATTCATTTTCTACAAGAAGATTGGTTCAAGGTTTGTTTTTTTTTAAGGTTTTCTAAATTGTTGATATCAGTGTTGGAATGAAATTTCTCTTTCATTTTCATCCCGATAGTGTACAGGCGTAAACACACCGAGCTGCAGTCTATTCAGTTGGAGCTGCAGAGTCCAGACTGCAAGCTCAGTAAGCTGCGGGCCTCCACCATCATGACCGACTACAACCCGAACTACTGCTTTGCCGGCAAGACGGCGTCGGTCAACGACCTCAAGGAGGTGCCACGACGTAACATCTCCCTCACCAGGTGAAATATTAAAGTTCCACAGCCGACATCCTTGTTACTTCCGCAAGAGCTAACTCCTGGGATATTGAAGTCACGGGTGAAAATCAGTATTATTTGAACACAAAATGACTGACTCAAGGATAATTGTATCTGAAAAAAATCATGATAAATTGCACAGTTCACCCTATTTGAATAGTTTGCACTAATGGATCTGCATTACAATTACAGTGAACTCATAAATACAGCATGGTCTGAGAAGCAGCAGTTTAAATAAAGCCTAAAATATTAAAGTGTAAAGTCTCACAGTGAATGGGTCTATTGCAGTGATCCCAGCGGCTGAGAAATGATTTTTGCAGGGCTCTGTTCAATTTTTAATGCATCTTTCATGTGTTTATAGTTCACCAGTTTATCATTCTGGCTCTTAATCTTAGTGAGAAATTCTTCTTGTGGACCCATGAATATTTTCCAGCATACAGATTTATGCAAGTTATGAATCAAGTGAAAGAGCTGCAAAGGGGGAAAATCAAGACATATAATTTGGTGTCAGAGTTCACAATTCTACACTTTGACGTCTGCCACAGGATGTCACAGGGAGGCAGTTATTTTGCCTCTGTGGGCTGAAAGGTTGGAGAACTACTAATTTAGAATGCTGACTGGCATCCCTACAGAGCTGTTTCACAGAAATCACTTAAAGGTTTTTTTTTTCTTCGCAGCTCTCATTTTTTTACCAAGGGCACAGCTCCATCAGCGATCAGGCCTTGGACACTGGTATATTAAGAACAAGAACAGGATCTTTCTGCTTCAATCCAGAAATCCCAGCTTTAACATTGCCCTTGTATGCCCCCCTGTGTGAAAGCTTCAGCCTAATGTCTAAAAAATTAATGTAATTGTAAATAATAAATGTGTTTATGTGTAACCAGGGGTCTGGGTCACGGTGCTTTCGGTGAAGTCTATGAAGGGCTGGCAGTGGGGATACCAGGTGAACCGAGTCCACTGCAAGTGGCAGTCAAGGTGAGCTCTCACACAGTTTTCAAATTCAAGTTTAACTGATTGAATCAGATCAGGGCTAATTACACATCATCCACTTTTGTAATCTGAATTCTTGTTCTCAGGACAGGAGATCGTGAAGATGAACATAGGCAGTTTTTCTCGGTTATATTTTGCCATGCTCTGTTGCGGATGAGGCTTTGCAGCACAAACACTGTGGACCCCTTCTTCAATACCTTGTGTTCAGTGTCATGGAAACACATTCAACATAATAACTAGTGTACAGTATATAAATCTTCAATCTTCACTGCTCTGAGATTTATTTTTCTATTCACGACAGACCCTTCCTGAGGTTTGCTCTGAGCAGGATGAACTGGACTTCCTCATGGAGGCTCTGATCATCAGGTAAGAGCTGCTTAGACAATGAATGCATCTTGGTTGGTAAACTGGCATGGGATGTGCACATCCCAGGACGCAAAGGCTCTGCAGCGGGTGATTATTAACACCGCTCTGTCCATCAATGGTACCCATCTAAAGAGCGTCAGTGATCTCAGTGAGATGTCAGGGCAGAGCCCAAAAGATACAAAAAGACAACACACACCGCAGCAACAATCTGTTCACCCTTCTGCCGTCTGGCAAGTAATTCACCGTACCAGACTACTGAGCAGCTTCTTTCCTCAGTCTGTCAGACCCCTCAACTCGTCCTCCGCACTCCACCATAAAACGTAGTTTCTCTTTTCATTAAGGGACTACAACTTGCATTTCAGTGTTTAACCCAGTGCTGTAGAATGAAAATAAAGAAACTTTGAATGGTGAACAAAATTCCGTCTGTCAAACTAAGCCAACAAAGCCATTTCTGATACACTTTTCCCTGTTGTGTTTCTGCCCCTGCAGCAAGTTCAGCCACCAGAACATTGTGCGTTGTATAGGAGTCAGTCTGCAGGCCATGCCCAGGTTCATTCTGCTGGAACTGATGACCGGAGGAGACCTCAAGTCTTTCCTGAGGGAGACCAGACCCCGGCTGGTGAGACACGCCGCTGTATCATGCTCAAGTGCACATTGTCATCGCAACGTGCTTCATTTTTTACCACCTAAAACCCACACTGCCCTTCTCACTGAGCCCCGAATTGAACACGCCATGATCCAAGTTCGACCCGTCAGATGTGTACTGCGTCTGTTTGTCCAAATGTGCCTCTGATATATTCATTTATATTACATTCTGTCTGTTCTCTGTGTGATCAGGAACACCCATCCAGCTTGACCATGGTGGACCTTCTCAACGTAGCCAGAGACATCGCTAAGGGTTGCCAGTATCTGGAGGAGAACCAATTTATACACAGGTACTTGGTCACCAGTTGAAAACACATTTTGCATATGAATATGCATAAACAACAGTGGTTTGGCATAAACAAATACAGTGCATGGTTATGAAAGGACCGACTGTTTTCTGTGGCCGTATATATTCCTCCTACCTAAAGTGACCAGAGACAGAGGAAACACAGACTGGGTACACATATAGACATGGAATACAAATATGTAAGGTAAAATATAGAAACTCAACACACACAGACTTCCTCACGTCCACTTGCTGACTCCTTCTCAGAGTTCTGAGCCGACTGCGTCCGTCCAAGTGTAACATATGGACTATGCATGCCTTCTGCCTTGTGTGTGATAGCAGAAAGGACAAGTGATGAGTTCAGCATCGAGGCAGGCAGATGGGGTTGCCGGCTTGCCTTTTTATGGTCTGTATCCACGGCACAAGTCAACAGAATGCCCCTTCCATTCGCATATTCACAATGGCTGGTGAACCGGAGGATGTGACCAAAGAATTCTAAAATAATTTCTTTGGATCTGACTTGCAAACAGAGTCCAAGAGGAAGGTCAGGTACATGTCAAAATGGGAAAGAAAAGAAAAAGCTTGTACCATCACATCAACGCAATTAAAGTGCTTCCCTCTTTTTTCATGTCTCTGACTTCCTAGGGATTGGCCAATGACAAACGAGGCCTATTAAACCTTGTTTGCCCCAACGTGGCACAGTAAAGCCCCATCAATCCACCTAATGGTTGACTCCTCTCCGGATGCTCGTGGGCCCTTATACAGCCCGCTTTCCTGCCTTCAAACCTGCATTAAAATTCACCCTAACACTGTCCTTGAGGCTAATTTCAATTTTTATAGAGGTGTGTTTACTCAGGGTTGAATAAAGGGCAGATGAATGAGGGATGGTGGAGGAGTAGCTGCTAGTCAGAAAATGCAGCTTTCTCTCAAGGATTACGGGGATGGAAGATGAGCTGCGCTGTGCTCCAACAGGTTAAATCACAGGGTTAATGCTGCCTGAGATCAACTTACTCTGGCTTTTGTGGTGTTTATATACTTTCCACTGTGGAGGTGTTTTTCTGTTTCTTTGGCCATTGTTATTTTTCTCTCAAGCTACCTTTTTCTCCAAAAGGCTCGGTGCTCACATAGGAAACTGTAACCGCCTGAAAAACAGCAGAGCGCTGAGGAGAGTCAGGTAGTTTAATGCAACCTCAGGTGTTAAAATAGACTAATAACACAGATTGTTCTCCAGGTGCTGCAGTGAAATGGGTCTTTAAGCTGCAGTTAAAACTGACTGTAAATAAGGTCAACAGTATGAGGCCAGTTAACATTGTTTTAATAACAGCCTGCTCTCACATCACCGTGCTGCATGTGCAATAGCACTGTGTCCTCCTCTTAAGCCCTCAGCAAGAAGTTGGTGAAAGCTACTTCTGCATTTCAAGGCTCGTCCTTGCCAACAAGCAAAAGAGGATCATTTGCATGAATTCTTCCAAGCCATTAAACAACGACTACTTGGATTTAACTACAGCACCTCATCAGAAAGGATCTCGTGCGTGCGTGCGTGCGTGCGTGCGTGCGTGCTCTCAGATGCGTCATAATGGATTCAATGTTTTGTTGAAAGTGTTGTGCTGTGATACCAAAATTTAGGACATTTCCTGTTTCTGTTTTGGTAACTCAGTTTACTGACACTCCTGAAGCAGCTTCAGTCCAAACTGGACTCAGTGAATATTTTGAGAGATAAACTAAAAAGCCCTCAACACATTGTTGTTCTTATTTCATACTAACTTATTTAATATCAAACTTGAAGTAGTACTATAATATAAATTGAATAGTTCAGTACACTTCTGGCACACTGAAGTGGGCCAACCATGCATATTGTAGTCCCTGTCTTAAAAGCCCTCTCTTTAAATCAGTCTGAACTACTACTTTATCCTCATTGTGTCATTTCACATCCAAGTTAATCAGAGTTTGGAGGCCAAACATCAACACAATTTGTTGCTGTCTACACGCTGGCAGAGCTTAGTGCTGCGGTTTGTATCGCCACTACTTTTTCATTTCCAGCTCTTCCTGATCTCATGATCTAGTTTGAACACGGTGTCACATGATGTTATTTTGATGTTAAATTCTGGGTATTTGTTGGCCCGGGTGCACACTTGTCTAGAGCCTGATGAGTAGCAGTGTGCTCACAACGTCACTTCTTAAGATGTTAAGAAAGTCAGACGCCTCGGGAGCAGAATAAAGCTCTATTTCCTTTTCCCCAGACAGGAGTGGAGCACGCTGTGTGAACTACTGTATATCCTCAAAGAAGAAGCAAGCCCATACAGTGCAAATATGAAATTTATGATTTTTCTCTTCTAGCCCTCTCTGCCTGCATACACTGTGGAACATTTCAATCTTTTCTGTGGATGCACCATGTGGGCAGAGCTATAAAGGCATTGTAGGAAACTACAAACTCTACCAGCTTGCCTTGGGCAACTTGGTAGCTGAACTTCTCTTTGGATCCAACAAGGGAGCGTCTGTAGGTGTTTTATACATGCAAATGTATGAAAAACTTGTGAAACTACGTGCAACCTAGTGAAGATATGAGGCCTGAGCTAAGCTGTGTGAATGCCAAGTGTTCAGTATGCCTAACTCCTCTGTACCAAATACCCCCATATATCAAATATCACATCATTTATCACATGAATTTTCCAAAAGTACATGCAGTGACCTGACAGTCTGTGTGGTTTTCTCATCTTTCAGGGACATTGCAGCTCGCAATTGCCTACTGACCTGCAAAGGACCGGGCCGCGTGGCCAAGATTGGAGATTTCGGGATGGCTCGAGACATTTACAGGTGAGATTTCAGCACAGTTCACAGACTGATGTAAGGACATGTTGAGTTGAATTTGAGTCTCGATCAGGTCTAAAGGGGGTTGAGACTGAGTGCGTTGACACGTTGGGGGGAGAGAGATATACTTATTCCCAGCTCTCTTAATCAACAGTTCTTAATCACTGCATAAAAAAAACACCCATATAAACAGCTCGTTTGAGCATTTTCTAATCGGTTAAGTTCACAGTTACAGTAAGTGCTGGGCTTTCATTGCCTACCCTGGGAGAGTTCAAGTCTGTTGCACCTCTAAGAGTCATCAGAAATGGATGTAGTTTGGGTGAGTTGTTGTAAGAGTCTCCAGTAACAGTCAAAAGCTTGCATCATGCCGGTCGACTTGTCTGGAGCCATCCTTTGTTGTTTTGGGTTGTTTTATTTTTCATCTACTGGAGCTGTTCAGGAGAATGCTGTAACCCTGACAGGGGTGAGAAGATAAGTCTAAACTTATCCTTTAACTAAGACTAACTCCAATTATTTATTCATGGCGTTAGGGTATGGACAGTTATTCAAAGACAGGATGGGAAAAATCAAAATACAAGCCAAAACTCAAACTGTTTCCAACGCAGCAGAGAGTGAGCACAGTTGAGAGAAAGCTGGATGCAGCGAGATTTTCCTTTAATATAACATACAATATACATGCAATATAAGATATCATTCTAGAATGTCGAAGCTCAGCCGTGAAAGTGTTTTTATTCTCATCCACACTGTCGTACTGTTGCTTTCGTTTAATCTACATCAGCTCGTCTGGAGCCCCAACGGCATTTTATTATTCTCAGCTCCAGCTTTGTTATATAGCTACCACAGTTTCACGTGACACCATTTAAATGAATGCACAATCCAGCTGGGAAATCTCCAAAGTCTTTCATCTGGTAAGAAATTAGAGCAGAGGACACATGTCACAGCACTCAGCTACATCGACGCAGCACTTTCGAATCATCCGATGGAAAGTCACACGAGAGCACAAGAGCATCCGGCAAAGGCTGTTGCACAATACCCACGGGGAGCCACATTAGGAGCGCTTGATTTAATTGCTGATGTCAGTTTTTCAGGTGCCTTGATGTGATTTTGTTTTTTCTCTCTCAGCCTGGAGCCGTGGTGCTGGTACCAGGATTTCTTTTTATCATCATTGTTATTATTTTCACGGGGAGCGGGGGGTTGTTTAGCGCACAACGCAGCAAAGCCGTCGGTGTGTTATTTTTGCTGTTTCATGATGCGGTCCTCCTGCTACGTGACGAGGGACGTGGGAGTCCTTCTGAGGCCGTCGCAGGGGACGGGTGTCACAGCGAGGGACCAGGGACGAGGCTTAATGTCAACTTTTTATATTCAGGGATGGGAGCCGCAGGCGTGCTGCCACGTGGTATTACATGCACCTCCTCTCTCACATAGAAATTCACTCACTTGTGCGCTTGCACTCCGGCGATGCTGTGGTAAATGAAAAATCTGGGTAAACAATCGCCGCCAGTCAGTCATCCTGAGGTAAAAAGCTGCCACTATGAAGAGAAAGTCACGGTGCTTTCAGAAGAGATTTGGTGTTTTGCCTTAAATGACCATATTCTCATAGGAACTGTTAACAATGCTGTATAGTGTGACTTTAGGTTGTCTGCCTGGTGCACACACACGCACACACACACTGTACACAGAGGCGGAACAAAGACATTTAACTCTGTGAACAGACGCAAGTATTCGGCTCCCCATTGTGTTCTTCTATCTCGCCCTCCATTCAACACAGTCTGTCTGATGCCTCTGTCCCTTAGACTTACTATTTGCCTCTAATACTTCTCTATCTTCATTCTGCACACACAAGAAAAAAAGCACACAAAACACATACACGCATAAAACACCCCTATTTGTGCTATAGATTTCCTGGGACTGTATTTAAGCCTCCCTAATCTGCAGCTCAGCTTTTAGTCTGTGTTGGTGGTGTTAGCAGTAGTAATAAATATGTCCATAAACCCCCGCTAAGAAAAAAAGAGGTCGATCCACTGATAGGGGGATTATCGGTCTTACGCTCTACACTTTACAATCCCCCAATCTTCTCAAAACGTTCCAGCATTTTTCTAATGGGAAGATAACGGACTGAATGTTTCATGTGTTCGCGTCATCTTTTTGTTCAAGATGTGTTTCACCTGCTGAGGTCAGAAAAGGCACTGCCTGTAAATACATTCCAACAAAATATATGTGAGACTGTGGCAGCCTGGTCTGTAAACTCCTTATCGCTGATATCAGAACAACAAACGCAGGATTCACCGAGCCCCCACTGCCGCAGCTGTTTGATCTAATTGCCTCTTTCGATGCCAGTCTGCTTCCCTCAATATTTGCTTTATTGGGACAGACAGGAAAATTAGAGGGATACCGGGAAAAGGGGGGCACAGCAGACAACTGTAGCAGGTTTCAGTCCTCTAATTGTAGGCTTTAAAATGGGGGCGGTAACTGATTCCCAACAGCGAATTGATTGTGTTATTCTAAGTGATAGATTAAGGCACCGGGTGGAGATGTGTGTGACCACCCTGCAGTGGTTCTTAGTTTATCTGTCAAGCAGACAGGACTCAACTAGTGATTGTTTTCTCTGCTTTATTGAATACGAGAAATTTTCTTCAGGGCTAACTTCTTATGCCAATAGTTTGCTAAGTATATGTTTCCCTTTGAGCCATGTTATCTGACAGCATATCATCTATATTCACGTCTGCTTACTGCTCCCCCGAAGACACACAGTTGTAGCTCTGAGCTTGACCAAATAATGAGCCCTGGCCCGAGTTATTTGCCTCAAATCGATACTGTAGAAAACGCAGTTGTCTGTTATTCTTGCGTCCTTAAATTATGAATTTCCAGTGTAGTAAATATTAAACCAACAACACTGTTTAATCAAGTGACAAATAGGCAATTATACTGTACTTTATTTGAGTATTTCTATTTTCTGATACTTTCTACTTCTTCTGCAGTACAATTCAGAGGATCCTACATTACCTGACAACTTTAGTTACTAGTTACTTGGCATATTTATTGTAATTATACAAACTCGTGAATAAATGATGCTGTAATATTATACGTTACGTTAATATAAAGGTTTGTTGAGCTCCGAGTGAAAACTCGCGGGAAGCTACCCAGCAGATCAACCATATAAAGTATCATAGTTAAAGTGCATTACATGAAAGTGATGAACAAACGAGTCCATCAATAATTATAATCTAATACAAAAATAAATAAATGATATATTACATTATATATTTTTCTGAAATATAAAACTCTGTATAATGAGTATTTTTACTTTTACACTTAAAGTATATTTTGAAATGTGACTTTGACTCGTTGCAGAGTATTTCTACACTCTTGTTGTTGTTGTTGTTGTTGTCGTCATCCCATTTTTTATCCAAGCTGCAACTGTCTGTTTTATTCTTTGCTACCCTTTTTTTGATGTTTGCCATTTGGTTCGTTTCTCTGTATTTTGGGGGTTTTATTTGTCCAGGGAACACTAACTGAGCACAATGCTCTTTTCTCATCTTGCTTCACATTCACACCTGGGAGCTGCCCACTGCAATTACAGTCTTTTCCTGCGCAGCCATGTCCGGCTCCAGCAGAGAAGCTGGTGTTTCACTTACTTTCCCAAAGGCAGAAAGAAAGAAAGAAAGAAAGAAAGAAAGAAAGAAAGTGTTACAGCTACTCTGGCACTTTCCCAAAAGGCCCAAGAATTTGAACTGGCAACCTTCCAGTCACTAATGTGTCTGCAGGCTATTGCAGTCCTATTTATCATAAAGCGCATGCCTTGTTTACAGCTAGAGAGAAAAAGTGTCATATTTATGACAAAATCGCTTGGGGCGAACAGATTTACCCTGCAACAGTGAACGGTGCCAAAGAGGTGTTTTTCATAGCCGAACACAGCTGACACCACTTAACTCAGATCTTGACGCGTGTCCATTTTTCCATGCGGACACCATGACGCCTAGAGCAGGGTAAGATGAACCAGGCAGTGACCTCTATCAGCGCCAGCAATCAGATAAGGCACACGTCAGATCTTTTTCTCTACCAACGGCAAACACCAGGCAGCATTAAAAATGGCTGAGACGAGGCTCGACCTGGCAAAACATCTCCCTCGTTCCTCTCCTAAGATAAGGAGTTCGTCGAGGGTCTCTCGCACCAACGTGCTAGGATGCTGAAAATTGCGAATGGATCAGAGTGCTGATAAAGCCACTGACAAACAGTGAACCAATTGCCAAACGTTTGAATTTATTTTATTTTTTTCCTTCCTCTGCTTTCATGTGCAGTGGTGTTGCCATGGTGACGACAATGCTGGTGTTCATTGTACAACTCTTCCTGTTTTTATCATTAGTAGCTGAACAAAAAACAGTATTACTATTATTAGATGCAGTAATACATGCTACTACTGAAGATCAGCAAGCAGTCTGTGACAGCTACTGCTGCTTTTTAAAAGGCTTGTTCTCGCCTACAAGCAAAAGCAAATCGCTTGCATGAATTCTTCCAAGTCATTAAACAAGGACTACTCAGATTTAGCTGCAACACCTAATGAGAGAGGATCTTGTTAATGAGTGTGTGTGCGTGTGTGCTTGTGTGCTTGTGTGCGTGTGTGTGTGTAGGGCAAGTTATTACAGGAAGGGTGGGCGTGCCATGCTGCCGGTGAAGTGGATGCCACCTGAGGCCTTCATGGAGGGCATCTTCACATCTAAAACGGACACGTGGTGAGAATCCGTCCCCGCGTCTTTAACCAGCCTCGACCCGCCCGCTCTATGACTTCACTTCCTATATTTCAAACTCGGACACCTCCTGTCACAACCTGCCTGCTTTCTCCCCTCTGTCCTTCAGCTTTCTATTCCTGGTCTCGTCTCCGTCTCGTTCTTTGTCCTTTACAGCCTCAGCACCGATGATGCTTATAATTTGTGACTTGATTGTTCTCAGTCTAGCCGTCCCTCTGTCTGTAACTGCCCTCTCATCATCCGCCTTTCTCAGGTCGTTTGGGGTTCTGCTGTGGGAGATTTTCTCACTGGGCTACATGCCGTATCCAAGTCGCAGTAACCAGGAGGTACTGGAGTTTGTAACCAACGGTGGAAGGATGGACCCGCCTAAAAACTGCCCTGGGCCAGTGTAAGTGCAGATCCGCATCCACGCTCGTCATATGACCAGAAAATCAATGTGATCCCATGAGGTCTAATTAAGCTTCTCCAGAACATAAAGAAGACAGAGGGATGCTCAGTTGGAGCTCATGTAGGCAGTGAAAAAAAAACACAAACACAGCACGAAATGCTCTGATGATATTGACATATAAGTGAGTTGTGACCCAGAAGGCGTAGGACAACGTTATGGGACACTGCTCTCAGCGCCATCGGTATGGAAACCACATCAACAGTTTTCTTTCATGTTTGCCTCCCAATTTGGAAGAAGTCATGGGGAGCTGATGGAGAGGTTAAAAATCATTTCCATATCACTCCAGATTTCTCACTCACTTTTCTGGCCACCTCTCATGCTATCTCAATAATAAAACATATATTGGCAGACACACACACACACTCACACATTTTCCCTCTCCAGCCACATTCCGCAGTTTTATCCTTCACTCTGCCATAGCGTTGCAGAGCGCTCTTTGTTTACATCCACCTTTAGCAACCGACCTTACGCGCTCCTTGTGAAAAGAAATACACAAGGCCCTGCGGTGTTCTTTGTGCATCAGTCTCACAATAGGATTCACTGATTAATGAAAGCAGCAGCTGCAGTCGGAATCAGCTCGGCAATTATAACCGCATCTCAGAATTGAACTTCACTGTTAGCTTCTCCTGTTGTCCGCCTCAGCCATTTAAGACAATCATTCAGAACTGGTGGGAGATTACACTTTCATTCTGCCCGAAGCAATCAGAACAAATATGGAAAGTGTTTTGTCAAAAGAGATCAGGCTTTTTTTAAATCAGCAGGAGAGGTGCCGCTGGTCAGCCACTGTTTCCTGTTTGTTTTCTCTGCACGGACGTCTGCATGGAGTGCCAGGAATTTTTTTCAGTAGCCTCAGGGTTTTCAGCTTTTGTGTGTCTCCCCATTCATTTGTGTCGTTAGGTACCGTATAATGACTCAGAGTTGGCAGCATCAACCTGAAGACAGGCCTAACTTCTCAACCATCCTGGAGAGAATTGACTACTGCTTACAGGTAACTAACGCAGCACACTGGGACTGTGATGTAAACAAGAATGTGAAACAAGAATGGGCTGGGTGATATAAAGAAAAAAAAAAAGAAAAAGAAAACTGTACTAACATGAGTATCTTGACCCCATTGCAGGACCCTGATGTGGTGACCGTGCCCCTGCCTATAGAGTATGGACCCGTCCCTGAAGAGGAGGAGCGTGTGCCCATGCGCCCTGACGACCCCTCTGCTCCAACCGTGCTGGTGAATGCCCAGGTGCCTGATGGGGAGGCTCCACAGCCGCCTCCATCCTATCCTTCAGAAGAGAGTCGGAGAGGTGGGGAGCACACCGTCGTGACCAGCACGGCATCGGAGGCCAAAGCACAGATGCCAGCTCAGCCCCAGCCATACCTCCACCAGCACCAGCAGCCTCACACACAGACCTCCCTCACCATGACAACAGCTAACACAGTCACCTCCACGGCCACCTCCACACTCACTGCCAAGGGACCTCATGTCACCACCCAGCCCAACCCTGAAGGGGGCCACATCAACCTGGCATTCACCCAGGGCCACCCGCCAGAGAAGGAGGGCCACAACGGGAAGAGCACCAGCCTCTGGAACCCGACGTACGGCTCGTGGTTCCTCCAGCAGAGGAAGCAGCAGCAGCAGCAGCAGCAACAGCAGCAGCAACAGAGGCAGGTGGGGG
>OMLP01028331.1:0-10081 GCA_900302685.1 Spondyliosoma cantharus
TGATTGTGCAACATGGAGCTTGAAGATGTAAAGAAAGAAAGAAAAACAGGAGAATTAACTTTGAGCAAGTTTGGAGGAAAGTCGTGGGCGGTGACGTGTGTGTGTGTGTGTGTGTGTGTGTGTGTGTGTGTGTGTGTGTGTGTGTGTGTGTGTGTGTGGAAACAGGGTGTGTGTGAGAAGCAGGAGGAGGCTGGGGAAAGTCATTGAGCCTCCCGGCTTCATTATATCTGGGTCATTGTGTTTAGAAGCTCAGTGGCGCCAGAGCAGCAGGTCGGGGAATACCTCGGATTTTACTGTGATACTGCGACGGGACCGGCACTGCTCGGATACCTCAGTCACTTCAGTCACTTCAATGTATGTTTGAGGCGTAAGAATAGACTCCATTAACTCTGGTGCAGATCAGGATATCAGGAGTTTTATTTTTTGAGTTTCGTTACCTTCACATCATAGGCTGTTTTTGAGGTATACGCTCTATCATAGTGACACAATCATTGATTCAATGCTGTGGCAACGCTGTGCTTATTGACACATTTTGTTTATGCACTTTGGGTTTGGAGAAGATCGTGTTTCGTCTTAAAATACCGGCTTCTGTTGCCACAAACACGGCTGCAAAATGTCCAAACGTCCCGTTAATGTCACAAATCATCACAGTTTGAAAATATAAATCAATAACATCTTCTGTTGGGCTGTTAATATTTGCCTTGAAGGGTTTGTGGGCGCCACTGGTCAGTAAACGTCTCAGATTTACTTGTTATTTTGCAGATTTGTCGACACTTATGATGATTAAAGCTGGACAGGCTGTTCGACTTGGACCCCTGAGATGATGTTTCTTTTGTACTTTAAATATGATTCAAGTCTGATGTTTCTGTTGAGATTGAGAAGCTAACATGACAATAAATGAGATGACATTTTCAGATTTTACACACAGCGACCAGACTGTTGACCTTAAAACAAACGTTTGTCTCTGGGAGTGGAGCTGCTCGATCATCCATCCATTAAAGCGTCTCTGCTCTGATGAACCAGACAACCTACCTGAGACGAGGCGGCTCCACAGCTCCTGCACCCGCCTGGTGATTGTGGTATGGCAGCCGTCCATCTCCTCAGCAGATTATCTTTCCACACCGGTTGTGTGTCTGGATGCAGAAGATGAGAGACCTTCGGTTAAACATCAAGCTGAGGCTTCATCACGTCGCCGTGGAGACCGCTGTGTGTTGATCGTTTGAATGATCCACGAGGACGAGCGTCAAATGGAGCGTGACACCACGATGTCGTGAAGTTAGTGGATTTAGGATTTGAACATGCTGTTGTTGCCGTCCAGGTGGAAGTGGAGGGATCATAATCCTGAACACCATCATGTAAACTGATCTCTGGTAGATTTATCTGTGTAGAGCAATTTTACAAGAGATAAATTACCAGAAATCTTGATATTGAAAACCACTGAAGACTAGAGAAAGATTACAGCAGTAAAATCAGCTGCTGCAGTTGTGAGAACTTCAGTCTGTCTAGTATGAACACAGGGATGAATATGACCACTTTTAAGGGTTAAACACATTATATAAGTACCTATTTAATATATTCAATCGAAAGAAAAAGGTCCAACAAAGCAGGATGTAGAGATGAAAATGTCAGAGAAGACAAATGTTATTGAAACTCTTCACAGACAGAGAAGTTTCCAAATTCAGTGGCCATGAAACATCCACGATGTGACAATGAAGCTCCACTGAAAACTCACCAAAACTTTAATTCAGCCTCGTCTTCATCTGATGCTCAGCTCTGTTCCTCACACACAAATGTTTGCTAAAATATCACTAAAGCTACTTCCTGAAATCATCTCACGCTCATGCTTGTGTGTTGCTGCCCATTGGCCGACCTGATGTCATGTGGCCTGAGCTGGCCAATGAATGACAATGAACAGAATTTTTTGAAATGCTGCCTTCAAATGTCACTGATGTGGTTGTATTTCTGACCGCTGGCATTATCCTGTGTGGCCTGTTTTTCCTCATTCTAATCGAGGGTCTAATGACAGGAAGTCACTCGCTGTAAAGATTTAAAGCCCACAGATGCGATGTGATTGTGATTTTGGGCTGTATGAATAAAACTGATTTGATTTGTTACAACAAATGATCAAAATGTTTCTGAACTGGCTGCAGTTCTGGGACCCTAGTTGCGACTGCACCACCTGCATAATAACTGGATGACAAACAGTATTTATATTGTACACACATACACTTGTTTTGTGAGGTTAATCTTTAAAACTATAGCAGATCGTGAAAGACTACGATCCTGAAACTGCAGCCTCGTCCACTGCAGGCACCTGCTGCTCTCCAGATCCCGTCTGTTATTTCTGTCTATGATGTGATTATGAAGCCACGTCTCCTCCGCTGGAATATCACAGTTGGAAGGACTTCTCATTCATGTCGGCTTAAAACTTGAGCTTGAAAAGTTTATTTTTGACCTCAAAAACACAAACATCTCATCACAAAGTCCTTCGAGAAGCTGCTCTGGACTTCATTTCCATCCTACGATCAGAAAGAAAAAGTAAATGTAAACTTTGTGTGATGATGAAGATCAGCCGATATCATTGAACAGCGACTGAATGCACTTTGGAGGACGTGAACCTGTGGACCTGCAGCCTTCACTATAACCAGCTCCTGTAGGAATCTGGGATCATCTTACATGTTGCATTGAACGATGACACCTGATCCAAGCGCCACCACCGGACCCTTCCTCCTTCTACAACAACCATCATCTCTCCTTCTCCTTCATTGTTCTTCTCTCCAAGTGGGTCAGCGATCGTCCGCCAAACGCCCATGTGACCCGAGCCGCCGCCGCCGCCGCTGCACCATCCAGGATTCCAGACACGTTTCCCATTCTTCCCAAAACAACTGCCGGGTTAATGAACACACAGCACGCCACATAACGTCCCACCAAGCATTATGGATATCCAGCACAGCTGCTGGAAAGGCTTTCATGCAGAGCCGGCTAATGTTAATCATTTCCCACAGTGTCATTAAAGGGGCAGATGGAGGCACGCGGGAGGACTCACCTCATTGGCATGGCGCTAAATGAGGCGGGAGGCAGGGAGGTGGTTGATTGGCTACCAGGAGGATTTACAGAGCAAAAATCAAAGCGTGTAAAATAATGATTTATTTTTTTTATTCAAACATTTGCTATGTGAGACAGTTGTACAGTTATAATGAAGCAACTGACTCTTCATCAGACCTCTTTGTCAAGACAGCAGTTGTTAAATCGTAACTTAGCAATGGGTAGAAAAGTAGATAATTTTAAGTTTGATAGGCTACTCGTTCGATCTTGATCTCTTTTGTTGCAAAGTCGGACCGTCTCCATGAGTGTGGTGACCAAATCAGATACTTTAAGCCAAAACAGAATAAAGTTTTGAGTGATTAATCAAAAAATCAAAAATCAAACCCTAACCCATCACTGGACTATTTGAGCCCAAAAGGTCTTAAGTGCACTTATATATAGCACGTTTAAATATTTTTTCAATAACTTATATTCATTAAGTATATTGTCATTCACATGTTTATTAAGTTTTAACATTAACGATACAATTTGAATAAACATATTCAGGGAAACGTATGTTCGGTGTTTGTTTCTGCTCTGCTGCTGGTCAAACGTTATGCTGATGACACTCTACTAAAAGCTCAAGGCTTCATATCATTAACTAAGGAGGGCGGGTTCATTCGCAACAACAAATAAAAACAGCCAATATCTTAACATAAAAAAGACAAAACAAAGCAAACTTTGGTATAAAATACTTTAATAAATAATAGGATTGTTCTAAGAACAAACAAAAAAAAAATTCCACTAACAAACCAAGACTTTTACCAAATTTTGTACAAAATAATTACAATGTTCTGCACATTCAGCTCCTCCTGTGGGACTCACACCATGTAAAGTTTACTGACAGAATATGAATTTGGGTTTTACATGATTTGTATCAGAATTTTTAAACAATAACAAAATATTGAAAACATAATGTTCATCCACAAATAGTGACAATATCTGACTCTTTTTTTTTTTTTTTATCTTTTTTTTACTTTCACTATCGCTGTGGAGGTAACGCTCAATGTTTCTCTTCTCCTGTGTGTTCTTTGTGCAGAAACAGACTCTTTACAAACACTGGACGACAACCACGACAACATCAACAACATTACAACTTGTTCCCTTCATTAGACCAGAATAGACACACGAGGAGAGGCGGGGCTAAACAGGGAAAACAATTCAGGATACACACTCATCCACTGCGAGTCTGTTCTAAATTCAAACACACCTTTTGATTCGACTGACGGGGGATCAGTGCCTTGCATCACGTGTGTGTGTGTGTGTGTGTGTTAAGGGGTCTGAGTGCCGTCATGAAAGCGCCTCCGGCAGCACAAGAAGGGTTTTCATTCTCAGTGAACAGCCTGCTGCCCTGCGCGGCATCTCCACTGTCAGCAGACAGTAAAACGGTGGATTTATCGCTGAAGTGCGAGCAGGCTAAAGAGGGGCCGGCAGCAGGGCTTTTTAAAGTTTGGACCCCGGTGACCCAGAAGTGTGTAGTGAAAATAGAAATCAGATGAATCAGCGATTGTTTGAGATGCAGCATGGGAGAACTTTATTTTCTGCCATTTGGAGTCCCTAATCAAGAACACAGAAGAAGATCTGATCAGAAACGTTTCTCTTGTCCATCGAAATCAAACACAGGATCTTTTCTATCTCCACCGGATCGACAGCCAGCTCACTGTTCGCCTGCTGCTGCACCGTCAGACACTTCACCTGGGTGCATAAAGACGATTAACTGACTGGTGGCGGAGATGTTGGGTGTATTTTCTTTATCAGAGATCCTTTATTGATTTGTTGGGGAAGAGGGTTTACTCTGGACAGATTTGAGAAACCAAAGTTTGTGGCAAATGTAATTTCTATCTTTTGGTGTTTATTGTTGAATCACTGATGGTCGGTATTTTTGGATGAATATTATTTGAACTTGTCAAAAGTCTGCCAGGATAAAGGAAAATGTAACATTTGTTGGGGTCTAAAACCAATGAAGTGTTGATCTTTGGCATAGCCGTCGGAGTCAAAAGTAGAAAAGAATCGCTGATTTGGAACAGCAGCGTGAAACGTGGAGAAAGCAGAACATCTTTCAGTGGACTGAGTTAAATCATCGATCAGAAGCAGGCTTACTAAAAACAAAGCCGTGACATTTCGCCTGCTTTTTAAAGGCTTGCACCACATTATCTGATTTAGTGTAGAAGGACTCTTCAAACATAATGAGCACACAGAGACGCTCGAACTCTGAACTGAAATGTATAAAAATGAAATGGTGCCAGAAGGGTGACCACTGCAGGACTTGTTATTAGAAAGGTGAATCTTGCAGGCGGCCCTCAGAATCAGAAGTCCCTCGAACAAACAAAATTGAAATGAACAGGACCGCAACACAGGAGGTTCCTGTAGTTGTAGCAGTGATTACCGAGCCGTACGAGCTCTCAGTCGGCACCGCTCGGATCCGAACAGCCTCTCACGATGACTGACAGGCCGAACAAACAGCTCTCTGAGCGGCTGTGACGAACAACCAGAACACATGAAGACAAACATCACGATCTGTTTTCCGATTAAACCGATGCTCGCGATTCAGCGGGACCCTGGACACAGTCCGAAACATCTGTATAAAACATCTGTCAGAGTGTCGACAGACACTAATAAACGGAATGACATCATTAAAAAAAAAAAAACAACAACCACGAAAACTTATTCTTTAGAATAACTATGATACAAAGCATCACTTAAGTTACTAAATTCAAATATACACAGCCATTTTTTTTCATATTTACATATGTACAGCGCAAAGAAAATAACCTTTACTGTGGTATGAAGAGTTGTTATCAGGACATCTTTCCCTTTATATGTATTTAAATTCTGCATAAACTCTACAGGAGGAGAGAAAAGGAGAAAGAATCAGGGCTGAAGGCACTTTTCTACCAAAGCAAAAAATACTGAAAAAATCATCGTGTGGATTCGCAGGAAGCAGTGACAATTATTTTGAAAGGGATATATATACGTAAGAACCTTTAAGCCTCAACGCAAAATGGAAAAAAAGATGTTTATGAATGTAAACAAAAAAACGCTCATGCCAGGTATCATACAGTGGATTCTCTGTGCCAACGTTCAAGGACTTAAATGTATATAAAATCTTTTTTTTTAAGTGTTTTTCTTGTTTTATAAAAAGAAACATGATATGAAGACAGAGTAGAAAAGGCCCGCAGGTTCGGGCTAAGGCAGACAGGAACCGAATGCACCAAACAGTAGAAACATTGTTAACAGCTGCCAGCCGATGACGTTCAGTTAGATCTCCGAGGTCCAAAGACAAAAAACCAAAAGGTAAGCGTTAGTTCTGACGTGGCGACGAGGAGAAAAGCAACAGTCTGTAAACAGAAAAATAAAATCAGGAGAGGAGAAAAGAAAAATTCTTCTTGATTCCAAAAGTGTGACGATAAAAAGTTGAAATCCAGAAATCCAGAAGCTGCGATGTTTATTTTCCATTCATTTTTTTTTTTTTCTTATGTTGTTTTTCTGCATTTTTTTTTTTTTGCGTTGGTTTTTGGTAAATGAGCGTCGGTGCTGCCGGCCGAGAGGAAGTTAAATAAAGTGTGACAAACACAAACAATAGAAAATTAAAGCATCTGTAATCTTCACTTTTGGTGCTTTGTTAAAGTCAGTGACGCTGAAGACATCGCAGTTTGTTTCTTCCTCCTCTCGTGTTCATACATAGTGGTCTTTAACGTCCTCGCTGAGCTTGGCGGCGTTCAGGTTTTTACACCGGTTGTCTTTGGGGCTGTACGCCGTCCGGTGCGGCGCCTTGACCGGACCGCTGCGCGACGTGCAGATGACCCCTCCCTTACCCATCATCCCCCTGTCCTGCGCCCCGGCTATGGAGCACTTCTGCGGCGGACACTTCTCCCCCATGCCCATCGCCCTCTCCTCGTCGTCCTCCTGCTCCCCCTCCTGCTCCCCTTCCTCCTCGCCCTCGGCCCCGTCGCCCGTCCTGTCCGAGGGGCCCATCAGTTTCTTGCATTCGTACTGAATGTCTTTGTCGCGGTTGTCCTTGAGGGCGTTGCTCCGCAGCGGCTCCAGCTGGTTGTTGACCGTCGTGTCCTCGGATCGGGTCGCTCTCTCGCGCTCTTTCTTCCTCTTGCGGGTCCACCACACGCAGACGACGATGCAGAAGATCCAGAGGACGCTGAAGACGACGCACAGCACCGGGACCAGGTAACCTGCGGGAGGGAGAGGAGGAGGAGGTCAGCTATCGTCTCTGATAGCTATTAAACTAAATTTGGTTGACAGATAAAATAAATCTTATCGTCTTACCAACAGGCTGCGACTCCACCTGCGTCTCCACTTTGACCTCCACCACGGCCAGCATGACGGTGCTGTTGTGGCGTTTGGACAGCGAGCTGATGATGGCGCTGGCAGCCTTCTGGATCTGTCCTCGATCGCTGTCCTTCGACCGGCCGTCCTGCTCGAAGGACTGAGACACAGACAAAGAGGAATCAGTTGATCTGTTTCATGGCCTCTTCAAATCTTGTGTATTAAATATACATAATCATACTTTTTAAACCGTTTTCCAATTTCTATACAAGACTCTACTTGTGGGAATTGTTATATTAAAGGTTCTATTTCTAAGACGGCTTTTGATTTATTTGTTGTTGTTCTTTGTCTTTGTTGAGCTTCCATAAAGGATCAATTTATCAAAAATCCCAGAAGACAAACAAAACACAGCCGCCATGACAAGAAGTAGGCGATGAATCGATTAGCAGATCAGAAGAATAGAATAGAATAGATTGACTGTTTATTTAACTTTTTAAGGGTTAATGTGAAACATTTGCTTCTTAAATGTGAGCAGTTGCTGCTTTTCTTTGTCATTCACGACAGCAAACGAAGAGTTTGGGGTTGTTGGACTGTTGTCTGCTATCTGGAAAAGTGTAATAAAGATTTTTTTACTTTACAATTAACACACAAGATTCATTTTGGGAACCTGAATGCTGCCTTAAAGACCTCTGCAGTAATGAAGAAGAATGTAAAGCCGACTGGCAGACAATGGTTGAAAAACACAAAAGCTCAGTGAAGTAGCTGACGGCACAGATTCAGTCGGGACAGTAGAGAAAAAGAAAAATCCCCATTTGCCAAATGGTCAGAGTCTCGCTCGAGGCGACGCAGGACAACAAAAAGAGAGAAAGAAAAGAAAAAAACACACATTCATCCGTCAGAATAAAAGAGATTCTCAGCCTAACATCTGGCAGGCTGCGGACCTCCCCCCCGCTGAGACCACAGAGGGTGGAGTTAATTGCCTAATAAGGTGCTGAGGGTGAGAGCGGGGGGACGGAGGGGGATTAGCTGTGTGCTGTGCAGTTCAATTAGGACAAACAATAGAGAACAGGCCAGCTGTGCTCCCTGCTCGGCCGGGGACAAACACTCCTCTTTTCTTCTCCTCAGGAAATCAGCAGCTCATTCACACACCTCTAACCCCGCCCCCCCGAGGTGATTGACAGACCCCATCGCAGCAACACAAGGCTCCGAATCCACCCTCAGGACTGCAGGCTGAGTGAAGTAATCATGATATCACGGTTACGGCGGCCTGCCGATCGCTGTCAGGGGTTTACAAACACCTTTGGGCGAGAATGAATCGACGCGGCGGAGCGGAGTGCTGACGTATAAAGATCTCGCCCTCAACTCGGAAACGAGCGCTGACATTTCGCCGCAACACGAGTCGTCAGCGAGTGGGAGTGAGGGCTTTTTTTTAATTCTTCATGAAAGCCTTGTTGTGGGGTTTGAGTGGATGTCAGGTTCGCCACTCCTTTTCCTGTATCTGTCGCTCTAAACAGGCCTGAGAACATCAGAGGAGCAGGAACTAATCCCCTCCATTAAGAGCTTAGAGCCCCGAAGTGACTGATTCCTCCTCGAGTATGGGTGGCCGGGAGAGAAAGAAGGAGGGAAGAGAGGAGGCAGAAAGTGGAGGAGAAAGAAAAGGGTAAAGAGAAAGAGAGCGATTACAGAAAGTAGAAGAAGAAGAAGAAGAAGAGGGAGAGACAAAGATCAGCAAGGTGCTCCGACAGAAAAGCTTAAATGTCATCCAGATGTTGTTAAAAGCTTCAAACGTCTCTCCCTCTTCTTTTCTTTTCTTTTCTTTTTTTTTTAAACTCAATGGGGAGAAACGGTTCAGATTTTAACCGGATTCCTCTGGAAACGATTGTAAGAGGGAGAGAAGAACAGAGGGAGAGCGAGGTGAGAGGGAGAAAAGGCAGCGGCGTCTAAATCTGGAGGCGTGTGTCATCCTCGTGTTCACCTGAAACACCTGCACCTCTTCTTCTGCTGCTGCGTGCGATAAAACCGTTAGCTGCTAGCTTCTGTCGCGTACGAGGGAACGATACAAACACTACTTCAGTGCATGTTTCATGATTCTCTTTGACTTTCCCTCCCGAATATCTGAACTTTCTCCTCCTCACATTTTCAAAACAGGCTCGTTACTTCAGTTTGAATGAGTTGTGGATTATTATTGTTATTTGGCGTCATCGCGCGCTGCCTTTCCAACATCACAAGACTGATGTCGACCTATCAGAGCACATCACGCACGGCAGACGCAGCGAGACGAGACAAAGACAGAGAAAAGACGTGTTAGTGTCTCGGATCTGCAGAGATTTTCTTATTTTCTCACTTTGTTGCCGCTCGGGACGCTTTACCAACCCAACATGGATGCAAAGACAACTCCATTCTCTCTCCGATATCATACAGAGTGTGTGTGTGGACAGGTATGTGTGTGTGTTTGTGTGTAATAATCACCATGGCGACCTCCACGGCGTCACTGTTGGAGTAGGACAGGTCGCAGAGGATGAGCAGCGCTCGCTCCTCGGCCAGCGTCTGAGTCACGGGGAGGTACCTCAGCTCGGAGCAGATGTTCTCTACAGTGGTGCCCTGTGACACACACACACACACACACACACACACACACACACACACACAAATATTTATACGTTAAAACAGAAGCTCAAACACAAACGCCTGTTGTGTCTGTTGCACTGAGATAACT
>OMLP01028334.1:0-20774 GCA_900302685.1 Spondyliosoma cantharus
ACAAAGCTGATTACACTTTTCAACACAGCTATTCTTAAAAAACAAGCAAAAAAAAAGAAAAAATTGTAAGGTGTCGGGCTACTATGCAAATTACAGCGAGGGCATTGTTGACAATTTAAAGGAATAGTCAGGCATATTGAAGAAAACGTTTGAGTTGGGTGACATTATTGACACCGCTTCTCCTGTCGTTGCCTTAAAGGTCTTATTCGGAAGACAAGTTGTTTTTTGAGTCTCATCCCCTACTCATCAATGGCGACATATCCCAAAGCGCACATTGCAAGTGGTTCACTGCATACGTCCCGCTAAGGACCGACAATTTAACAATATTTTGTGCTTTCAGAGGCGTTTAAGGAACACCACCTCATGTACGCCATTACGGGTTAAAATGTCATGCGTTGACAAAAGAGTACGTGGCTTGTCGCGACCCTGTGTCGAAGCATGTTTCCCCATGAAATAGTGCTTCCCTCCTGTTAAAATTGTATTTCCTGTAACGTCCCACTCAGAGCTAAATATAAGCACAGCAGAGGTAAGCGGTAGGGGTTAAGGGTGAGGGTTAAGGGCAAGGCAGTGTGTAGGTTAAAGTAAGGGGAAACTTACACCATCAGAGACACAAACATTTTAATGAGGACTTTAGATTTTTGTGTGCCAATAAAATAATCCACGCTTAGCTTTGTTAGAATAATGAAACTTCTGAAAAGCAAATGCTGCAGCTATCAATTAAATTAATAAAACAAAATAAATAAGGACATTTCCCAGTGGGAGAATGCATCAGGTTAGAGGAGTTACTGATGTGACGTCAGGACTTCTGCTTCCATGATGTGTTAATTAGCGACCTTCAGAGGTGCCTGGCAGATTTCCCCCCCTCTATGCTAAGCTAACTGGCTAACCAACAGCTGCAGCTATTTACCAAATAGGCCTTGTATCTGATTTATCAAGAAATTTACGAAAAAAAAGTCAAACTGCTCCTTTAAACTCAAGAAAAATACCACCCTGTATCCTTGGATATGATATAAAACCATCAGACTGAACTCTCGCTCTTTATCTTCCTGTCTTAGTTCGGCTTTTTCACTTTCCTGCAGTTGCACAGACTCCCTCTGACTCGCTCCAACCCACCCCGCTGGGCTCATATGGTTCCAGGCTGCACTGAGCACGCCCAGCCCAGCCGGTGGATAACCCTACTACCTCATCCCCCCCCGGGGACCGACTCACATCCTTCCTCCTCCGTCCGCACTCTTTACCATTCTCCTCGTATCCTCGCTCAGCTCCACTTCCCTCCATGGTGAGAGAACCACCATCTGCTCAAGCCCAAATCCCACGCCCCCCCCAAATCTCCTTCCTTCTCCGCACTAGTATCCCAGCGGCAGGAAGCAGCACCTGCCTCTTTTACCTCACTTCCTGTTGTCAGAATCCTTTTTTTTTTTTTTCCTTTTTTTTGTTTTCGTGCAGGGATTTTTAATGCCCCCACATGTGCTGGAAAAATGCGGTGGACTTGCCATTCACTTTTCTGGCTCCGTTCCCGGCTCCCACAGTTGAGGTTGTATTTTCAGTGACAGGTTATGTCTGGACACTTAATCTGCTCTCACAGACAACCTTGGCCACCGGTTTCTCCCTGACCCAGGACACCCCGCAAGCAAGTTCCTGGCATAAATCACACCCACCTCTGCTGGAATCTTATCAATTCATCCATAATATCCTTTGGGGGGACTGTCATCTTTACAGCAGCATAAACAAGACAGCGTGTCAGCTTGACCTCTTATTTAGGACAAAAAAATATGGACGTCGAGCGTAAAAAAGATGTTAGGCTACATTGACTTCAATTGCCACATTCTTCTGTCACAACTCATTTCCCTGCCATTCTTACCATTACGCAGCTTAGGAAATACTCTTATTGTTTATTGCAGCAGTGACTCTATTGAGTTAGGTAACTCAAAACAGGATGTTTCGCTGCGCAATTACCGCTCACAAGGAATGATGGAGGAACAAACAGAGGCTGAAGTCACAAGGAACAGTCACTTCTGTTTTCCACGGGGTGGATGTCCATTGTTTCAGACTCTCTAGTTATTCTTTGTTCCGCCTGCTTCCTGTACTATCATTAGTCGTCCGATACAGTCAGCATACCCGTGTGTCAGGTCATCCTCCATCTTGTGTGGCCTATTTCATAGGCACAATAGTCACTGGGGTCATGCTCAGTGGTTGTAGATTGCAACCCTGACTTTAAAGGCGCAATACGTAAGAATTGGCTGCTTTCAATTCATATTCCCAACAAAAAGGAGCAGCATATCACCAGAGTAACCACTAACTGCTGCTAACTGCGTTCAATTTATAGATATATGACTGTAGCTACTGTTAGCTCAGTTAGTAGTGCAGCTAAAATCAGACTACCATGGGAGTAATGGTGTTAACTGCTAGCATGGGAGCTTTGGGAGAAAGAGAAGGAGGTTTTCAGGCCCGAGGCTAGCTGGTTAGCATGCTAACTTTAGTGGATATCTCTCCTCTGCAGTACATAGATGTCTTTGACATGACGTCAAAACTGCTATTTCTTCACATCCTGTTGATAATTTCAGTATTTTTTTTAATGGTTTGAACCAAAATTATCATTTTTTGCCCCTTTAAGCTTAAGTTAGTGTATTTTCCCTGTCTGAATATTGAAGTTTATTGCAGTCTTTTTGTTTGTTTGTCTTTTTGTTGCCTGTGTGCTGAACTTGCTGTGAAACCTGGTCTCCAGTGTCAAAGTCGTGAACTCGACAATTGCACCATCCACTCCACCCTCCTCCCCTGTTTGTGGTACATGAAGCAGCATTTCCTGTCAATAAGCCTAATCCAGGCAGCAAAGTTTTCCTTCAAAATGTATTTAGCAAAACAAATTAATATCATACTGTGTAAATGTTCAAACCTTAGACCAATGCTAGTGCTAGCCTTTTATTAAATATCGTGCACCAGTCAAAAGATTCTCTACTTGGCATTGAAATCACTCATTATTATCACAACAATGTTAAAGTCATATGGCAAATCTGTTAGCAGACAGTTGCTAGTAGCTAAATCTGCACCACATCCGGTGGACAAGGATCAACATTATAATTTACTGTAAGTGTTTATGGTGATCTTATGCATGTAAGTCAAATATCCACTAATTTTAGCTTGGTTTTTCAGCTTTCACCTATGCCAGTGGAACAGTTGTGGACCAGAAAGCCAAAACAATGAGCTGAAAGATGCTAAAACGGTCCATGGGGCTGAGGAGAACTCAAGACTCATCAAGATCTTTCCTTGGGATTATCACAAAGAGTGACCCCTTTCATGCAGACTGAATGATCCATCCATTGTTTCTATGAAATATTGATTATAATCGCTTTAAAAGTCCAGTGTGTATGATTTAGTGGCATCTAGCAAGCAGCTAAGTGGCCCTAATGTCACCCAACCCTAAGGTGGTCACTAAAAGTAACAGACGCCCTCTGTGGAGCCACTGTTGGGTTTGTCTGCTCTGGGCTTCTGTAGAAAGATGGCGGTGCAACATGACGCTGTGTAAGAAAAAGGACCTGCTCCCTGGGAAGCACAAATAAAGATTCTTAATTACACTAATGAAATCAATAACGTTTTAATTATTATTCATATTTCCATGTTGCATTTTTATATTTCAGGAGCTGATAATACTATTCACAAAATGTAATCTGGGATGTAACTAACACAGCTGTGAGATACAGTATGTAAGACCAATGTTAAAGCTATAATCAATGCAATGTTTTCTTTGGAAATTGAGTGTAAATACTGAAGGAGAAGTAGCCCGAAATTCAAATAAACGACCAGTTTCAGTGTGGTCAGTGATGTGGTCCCTCTTGCCGATCTGATGGAGGATCCTCCCGGGCTACAGTTTCATCCACCATTAGAGATCACTAAAATAATTTCAGCATCTCTCAGTTTCAGTGTAAAGATTAAACACTTTGTGATAGACTAAATGTTGTTTTTAGAGGCTTTTTTGCCCTTGTAAATCAGTAGCAAATACTTTCCGCTGTTATTTTTTTGGCATCGGAATTGACTTTATCACTTTACAAAGTTCTACAATCTTTCATCCTTGAAAAAAGGCCAAATTCACACCGTCTCAATCCAGCCTGCACTAAATGGACTCTAATGCCAGGCTTTGCAGCTCCCTCATTAAATCAGATGTTGTTGTTTTTTATCACCTCTATTTACTTTTTACTGTATTTCTTCCACATTCTGCACCTCATGCTATTTCTAGTAACAGAGTTTTCTGGCAACAAAGGAGCCAGTGAATAGACTGTTGCTGTGTTATTCATACTATCAGTCCAGTCATAAAAACCAACATCATCGATACACTGGATGGCTCTGAATCGATACCCTCCTGCTGATTTAAATGGCTGTGTGAAACTGTTAATAGAACATCTCAGGGCCTGAGGCTGAATGCATTGATCCTATACAGTGTTTTCACTGGGCCCAGATAGAGAATATTGATATACTGAGTATAGATCCTCTATATTAGACTTCACATGGTTGTGGAGCTTCTAGTCTTTGAACATAGATTGGATCATGGAAGGCATGTGTATGAGTGAGTGTATTGCTTTGTGTGGCTTTTCTAAACATTGTGAGGTTTAGCTAAAGATGCTGCACGAGCTCGTTGAAGCAAACACGATCACGGCGAACCCAACGGACGTCAGATATTCATGATGAATGGGCTTCAAGGCTGATTGATTTGTCTGAGACTTCCATGACAGACCAAATGTTTCATTATATCAATCAATAAGAGCGTCTGGGCCCCGAAAGCGCGGTTTCATTATGAGTAAGGAGTTAATCTAACGTTTCATCTGCAGTGCGTGATGAGGGTTATTAGGGAACAAGGTTCAAAGATCAAAGCGGCTCTCAGAAGTCGTCCTCTCTCCGGTGTCGCTGTTGCGTTGCCAGGAAACCAAACACTGAGGCGATAACAGGAAATGATTTCATCGCCTCCTTCCTCTGACTTACAGCAGGAGCTAACGTGCTGCGATGCATGAAAGATGTGTGGGGCGGGGGGGGCAAAAGCAAAATTATTATCAATTTAACATGGAGCTGTCAAATCTCACAAGAGCTTACATTAGAATGAAGCATTTTCTATAAAATATAACTCAAAACTCTTGGAAGCAGGTATATCAGGGTAAACTAAAAAGTGTTTTACTTACATTTACGTACATTTTCAATCTAATCCGTCCACTATAAAAATGCATTACTTACGTGCATACTTCAGTAATAAACTTTTGAAAAAGTCATTATGCTGATGTAGAAGATTCTGTTTATGTATACAATAATTTAACGTATTTATATTGACTCAATGTGACAGAAAAATGAAATTAATAGAGTTTTCTGTAGAAATCTGTATTTGATCCAGGGTAATGGTACGTTTCGATTGGTCACCTGTCGTTATAAATTCCGGGAGAGAGTCAGAGAGCGAGGAAGGAAGTTGAGAGCGTGATTACATTTTACGTGAATAAAACTTCCGTTCACGTTTCTGCCTGAGTCACGTTAGATAGATTTTCATCAGCAATGGCAGTTGTTTAACAGTGAAAGCCCCAACTCCCATGATCCCACACTACTTCCATCTTTTGTTTTGTTTTGATTAAAACACATATAGTTGCATATTATGTATATTCTTCTATATTCTAGCTCTTCTTACCTTATCATTATATTGTTTGTTTTTTACTATTATAATTGTTTATTGTTATATTGAACTGTCCTTTGGCTGCTGGGATGTACAGATTTCCCAGTTTGCGGGACTAATAAAGGAATTTGGAGGAACTACCGAACTACCAACTCATCTGAATTGTTCCAAGGGCCAAAAATGCTAAGAAGCTCTAGTTAATATTGAACTGAATATTTCTTAAGCTTACCATATGTGTTTGCAGATAAAACTACAGCTGTAAATTAAATGTAGCTGAGTAAAAATACGTAAAGGAAACACTCACGTAAAAAAGTAAAAGTATCCTGAATGTATTCTTAAGGACGTTATTTCAGGAAATCTTGTTTTCCACTACTGCACAGACAAGAAGAGGAACACAGATCGCTCGTGATAGGAGGACATTTTAAATGGTCTTTGGTTTTTATGGACATAAATCTGAGTGATTGCTTCCTGTTGCCTCACAGAAAGCTGCCTTAATGTGTGGTGGCAGCATGTGAGTGCCTCGACTACTGATCTGCGCTCCTTTCATTAGGAGGCTCAGTGTGCTCGGCGTCGGAGCTGGCTGATGCTTGCCAGGTCAGAGCCAGAAGGGGTTCATCTGTGCAGATAAGAATGAACCGTACCAGAGCAGCCTCAGGCACCCTCTCTGACATCTTCTCATGCCTGCTTGATAAAGCTGGGAGGAATGTAGTGTCATGTACACGTCCCCTCTCCTGAGCTCCCCCCTCCGTCTTTTGCCCTTTAAAAAAGCAGGACGAAAAAAAAGAAGGATTTGGACTTGAATATCCACCAGCGTGTCGCGCGGAGGGATGCCGGTGTCTGAATCAGCTCTATTTACTTGCGTTTTGATACTAAGTGATAGTGTCTCTTAATGAATATTCAACTGTGCGTGATGTCAAAACATGGCTGATGTAACAAGGCCTGTTCATCCTGAAGATGTACACCTCTGAAACCCTCCCAATCCCCGTCGTGTCACACAGCTCTGTCTCTTCCATTAACATCTTGATAATAGCCCAGCGGTACCTGTCAGGGGTTAAAAGAAAGACTTCAGTGTCTGCTCCCTCAATAATTTGTAGCGTTTTTGGCCTCAGTGGGGGGAGGCCCGGGCCTTCTCAGGGGAGGCTTACTAAAGCCGAGCGTTACGTTCCCAGAAAACATGGCTGGAATTTGGCTCCGGGGCAGATGGGTATCCTTTTGACAAGAGGAGGGTGGAATGTGTTTCTATGTATGAGGGAGTGTTGTGTGTTGAAGGGAGGAGGGGGTGCTGCCTCTGAGTCGGTGCCAAACTCCAGCCAACACTCGGCGGATGAGAGATGTATATGTGATGTAAACATGTGCCGAGCTGACGAAAACACGCATCTCGCGCAGAGATAGCGGATCTGGGGCCGAGCCAAGCGAGAGCTGGAGGGCGGCAGCGGTGGAAAGCATCGGAGCCGCAGCTCGGCCGCGTTCAGGCTTTGATGCCACGCTATTTCTCTGCAGGTTTTTAAATTATATAACTGCACCCCAATATAAGACTGTTCGTCTAATTTGATTTTGAATTTGAAGGTGTTTCTGAATGTTTTACAAAAAGAGTGCCACAAAGTGCTGTGCAGCATAAAAAGAGGTTTATAAATTAAAATTGCACTGAAAAATCTGACACAGAAAGCCAAAACAAAGGAAGCGTAATAAATTGCTCTCTGTTTAAACATTTTTGATGGAGACACTGTTTTTTCTAGCCTAATTTCTTCCGTTTTTTTTTGTACTTTCACATTCTATCACAGACCGACTAGCTTTATTCTTAAATAAGATTTTTTAAAAACTGCCAAAAAAGCCGAGCATGTAATACAATGCACAATATCTAGAATCATTAACTCATTAAAGACATAAACTGTAAAACTGACTTCAAAACTACCAGCCAGCGGTCCACAAACAATAATATGAACAAAAATGATTACGGCCCGCGCAAGACTTCATTAATATCCTGGAAAAATGTAATTGGTTGGAAAATATGACAATAGTGCAGGCTTAATATTGTCTAAGGGCAGAAGGAAAAAAGGTTCAATAAACTCATCACTGCTTATTTCCAAGTATTGATCAATGAACCTTCCCATCATTAGTGTGTTCCTTAATCAGCCTTTTCCATTTCAATATTTCAATCAGGAGAGACTAATTGAAAGGACCGGGCTCGAAAAGTAATTAAATTATTCGACCTAGAGTGCACAACAGGGAAACAAAGTTAAAGAAATGTGTGATCACATCATGAAGTCATCATTTTTTCCGGGAGCAGTCACGCTACAGGGCGTACGGGAATATTTCCCCCAGGTAGCCACTGGTGGTGGAGGGAAAGTGACAGAACGGCTTGGCTGAAGATGAATAGATGAGGTACTCCTGTGAAGTGAATGCAGCAAAGAAAGGAACGCATTTTCAACTTTGACAGTAAGAAAATGATAAGATCACAGAGGTGCCTGCTGAGTGAGCTGGAAGCAGGAAAAAAAAATCTAAATACATAGAGTAAGCTAAAGAATATCTTTCAAGTTTCATTAAGGCTCTGCGGATATATCCCTGATCAATTTCTAGTTCCACTTTTCACCTTTATTTTTTAATAGCTCACAACTCTACTCCCCAGAAAAACTGCCACATTTACCAGGGACTATTAATTTCCAATTTAACCATGTTAGCAGTGTAAAACAACAAGCAAAAACAGTTCTATCATACCCTTCATTCAAGATGCAAATGCAAAATTCAGAGACTAATGTCCTCGAGATGAAAATGAATGTGTGTGCTCTGTTTTATCACTACTTGACCTGATTGCAGCCTTTCACACAAAGGACTCTTGTATACTGATTGACAGAATAAAACTCCTCATTGTTCTTAATTAGGTGCGGAGTCCCACAAGGCTTGGCTCTTGGCCGCGTTTAGTTCCCTCATACAGCTGTGCACCAGAAAAATATACACCTCTGTAGCACCATTTTCTAAAATATTTGTGATGAAGACACCCAGATGTACCTCCCAGCTATCATTTTTTGAAACCAGATAATAAGAAAATATGAAAAAAGGCTGACCGCACAAGAAAAAAAAAAAAGAAGATATCGCAAACAGAAATGCTTGTCATTTGCCCCTCAGCACATTAACAAATGGGTATTGTTGATTAAAATCTTAAAACTGGCTCCAGACTGTCCAGAACTCGTGGGCAGAATCACTTTACCACAATTTAAGCCTCCCTGCACAGGCTGCCTCCCTGCCAGAATTGATTTTAAAATTCTCCCAATAACTTTTGAAGCACTTCATGCCCCAGATCCCTGCTACATGCGTTTTATGTTTATATCACCACCAACGGTGGTTCACTGAGAATAAACAGAAGAAAAGCTCTTGGCAGCAAGCATGAAAAGACATAAACAGTATATGGCTGAGAGAAGACAGAGAAGTAAGCAACACTTACAGGAACCGACGGCACCTAGTGACTCTGTTTGACTGACCGGTGATGTTTCCAATGTGAAGTGTGCAATTTTTTTTCTTCCAGTAATTAGTACCAAAGTACACACACAAAAACAGATTGGCTCTTTAACATGGCTCAGATCTAATCCTTTAAAGCTGCAGCTGTGAACACACTTCACGGTCAGTTTTTTAAGCTCTAAGTATCGAGCTTCACTTCTCGTATTAGAGAGGCCCGGGTGTTTACTGGACTTCGCTGAGCCTCTGTTGCATCCTCCAGGGAGGAAAGTCTCTTCCCATTAACTCACCCAAGGTTGGGGCAAGATTTTCATCTCCAAAGATATGCATTTCTAAACATTGTATAAGCATTGTGCATTATTCATTGGGCTTATTAGAGGAGGTGGACTTTGGGTTATTGCAAATCAGAGGAACAAATATTAACCCATAACATTAGCATACGAATGAGTAAGCTTCTCGCTGAATGACTTACAAGGACTGGTTGCAGAGAACATGCCCTCAAGGTAAGCACTGCTCCACACCCAATACAAACAATATAGGTTGGAATTAAAATTGTATGTCATCTGGTCGTGTAAGGCCGATTTTTGTTTGCACCTAGACAATACCTTGTGTTTTGTAGTTGTCCGGAGACCCCCATCGTTATAAATGTCACCAGTGTTTTCTGTATTTACCACAGAAACTAACATAACTAACCTTGCTAACAGGAGTCAGCATACCATATTGCCGCTGTTCCGGAAAAGTACATCAACAAAAGAACGTTATGGCTGGCTTGCTTGCATCACGCGGACCGGGTGCGGCTTTGACTCAGTGCACATGCCTGCACATATGTTCCCCCGGTTTATGACGTCTCTGAGCATCAATTCATCGCGGATGAAAATCAATGATCCTCCAGGACCAGATTGTCTGGGTATCGCCCGAGGTTTTATTTCTCTGAGACTGCAGCCTAATGAGGCCCCGCAATCCCTCTTTTACACACACGCACATTTCAATGCCATCCTGCGCCCCCACCCACCCTGCCGGCTGGTCCTACACTCTACATGCCCTGATGCAGATGTCTTCAGCACTGGATACTCATTAGCCATAGGGCGCAAATCCAGCCTTGTCTCCCCTTTTTCATTCATTATGAAACAGAAGTATTGAAATAATTCACAACCAGCGAGAAAAACTGGTGCCACAACATGCAAGCTGATACGGCAGGCTGAAACACTAACCGATGCATCATTTTTATGAGGGATCACAAGCTGGACTGCCGCTGTTTAAACAGCCAAGTAAACATTTGAATAGATTTCAATTCAATGGCCCACATCAATTTCTAAGTGTCTCAAATTTAGGCCTAAGTATCCTTCATGTCAGCTTACAACAGTTTCCAAAGATAAAGTTAATGGTTTTTCACACTAAAATAGTATGAAAATACACATTTTGCTGCTCATTCGTGTCAATCATGTTCAACTTGGCAGCATCCTACTCGTCTGTGGCCATCAGATGCTTGATGGGAGTCATCACACTTCAGTCATCAGGCAGCCTGTAACAACTTGTCATCTCAGTGACGCGCGCATCTCAACTTTGCTTGACCCGGTTACATCACTTCACTTCTTCTCAGCTTACTGCATTTGTCACATTTATATTTTCATCAGCGGGTGAGCATGTGTGTGTGTGTGTGAGTTTAGGTGTGTGTGAGAGAAAGTTAAGGAAGCTTTCGCTGCCTGTTTCGATCCCGACCGTAGCGGGGTTTTTTTTCTAATTACAGTCTGGTACGCAAAACTCCTACCAGAGCAGGTGGTTGAACATTTTTCAATCATCACTAAGTTTGAAGATCAACAATCGCAAAATGCACATTGAAGAGAACAATATGTTTCTTGAGAATGTTATGTTGACAGGCAACACAATGCGCCTCAGCCTCATAATCCAATCAGGCAAACTGACCGTTTAACCATGTCGTCCTGTGTGAGTGTAGGTGTGTGTGAGAGAAAGTTAAGGAAGCTTCCCATTCTTACATGACACAGATGCAGTTTGATTATGCATCTGTATGAGTTCGACAATGCTAACTGCAGCAGATTTACTATTTAAATTTTTGGAAGAAAAAAAATGGATCCTTAATTTTAAACTGTGGAAGTTAATAGGTTTCTCATATCTGGCTGGCCCCCATGACACCTTGCCTGAATTATAGGCACATCTTCAGGTGCGCTGTCATTAAACTGGATCTAGTCATTTCCATGATAACAGGACTATGGTGTGAATACTTGACCTTATTATGGTATTATTGCTTAGCCCACTTAGCTAATGCTTCTAAAGCCTTGAAAGTGATGCCAGTACGCCGTTACTACGGTACTTGGTTACTTACGCTGGTTCCGACGAGCACCGAAGTATCAACCATAATCGTTTCCCCATGAACATCGCCAACTTCGTGAACTGATTTAAAATGCTGGCTAAAGATTTCAATAAAGATTTCAGACACCTATTTATCATTTTTTACTTTGCTAAAACAGCTGTAGAATCACACAACTCCAATTTTTCCATCCACGAGAGGCAGTGCAATGCATTGTAGGTTTGTCCACGGAGCAGGAGCTACTTTTTTCATTCCAATGTGTAGTTACTGAGGGAAACATTTCCTAGGGATGAGCAACCAACTAAATTATCTGTATTCTAATTTCTTGGGAATGGGTGTGACCTACACCGGAAGTGGGCAGTGCTTAAACCACAACTGGATGGGATCAACAGGAAGATGTTAATTTAAGCCTGAAATTGAGATAAGGTTTTAAGTTGCTATATTTATTATTTATTAGAAAACTTTTTACGTGACAGCCTCACAATTGAAGTTTTTTCTTTCTTTCTTTTTTCTATAAAAGTTCAGTCAGCTACCCAATGACACATTTATGACACATTTTACAAAGATGATGCTTGTTCCCATAAAAAAAGTATGTAATCTTTACTAGATTGCTCAACCCTATCATTTGCAGACACAGAATTCAGATGCATCAGTTGTTCACTGTAATAAGGGTTTACATATGCACCTATGTCTGATTTCATATGAAAGCACAAAGAGCTTAGAACCTGAGCCAGGGTTCAAGGAGCGTATTGTTTTTACACTTTTGATGTGTGTTAAATGTGTCAAATCTCTAAATGTGGCTTCATAAGATGTAAGAGGCTGTTATGTCACATGAGCTATGTTATGTAGCAAAGTTTTAATTCAACATAATAAAAAGAAAATAGCCCCGGGAAAGCCAGTATAATAAAATGAATATGATGCTCTGGCAGTATTTTGATCTGCCTGATATTAAGTTTTTCCGTGGCTCGTGCCCGATACTCTCAGCCTTTCCCCTAGCCAGGCAGGTCAGTAATGAGAAAAACTTGTTTTACTCTTGAAAACATGGCTTTCCAAGGGGCTGGATGGAAACACTTTGTTTGGCTCTTCTGACCAGAGCCTAAGTGGGTCAGCCATAGTAATGGGCTGCTTCATCGTCTTTCGTCTGGTAATTTGGAGCATTGATTGAACTCAGTCTCAACTTTCCGCTAACCTGTGCAGAGAGGCAGAAGACACGGTATCACTCAGGAGGAAAGGAGGATAGAAACAGGAGGGGTGGTCGAAGGGAAGGATGATGTTCTCGTACGCCTGACTTGGTCCCCGAAAGGAACATGTATTTCCAAATATAGCAATGTGACCAGAGGACATGGTATTTAGACCTCCGTAGGTCAGATTCCACTGAATGAAAGTTAGCTGAAAAGCAATTAACTGGTCAATATAAACATGATTTATACTCTTCGAATGAAATGCAAGCGGTTGCCAGAATTCATTTTCATGTGGACATGTACGCACTGTAAGCGTAGCCTTGGTCTTTATGTAACATCACAGTTTCAGCACCTGAACCATACACAAACAGCGGAGTTAACTTACGTGCTGTGCTTAAAATGGCTCAATTCCTTTTCGCAGTCACAGTCTCGCTGATGTATTTAGCCGTAATATAGTGTACATTGCTGTTCCGATACCAATAATCTTGTTTTTATAATCAATGACTCCCGGAGGACGTGTGATGGATCGCAAACGCTGCACGAAACGCAGCTCCAACATTAATGATTTAAATTCTCAATACCGGCCGGCGCTGCATTGTTTGTCCTTGCCACATTTCAGCACATCTATTTCGTATCGAATGCCATTCATCATTCCTCAGTCAAACATGTTTCATGTGAGTACACATAATGTGGTCGTAAAAAGACGGATGCTGCGGCGCATAAGAAGCAGTAGATAATGGCCCTTTTTGGACTTGAGGGGATTTGTCACTTTTGTTTGTACACCGAATAGCAAAGTACATCAGCAAGGACAACTGTGGTTTACACGAACCACTGGCAGGCAGCCAAGCAAAGAGTAATAACAGAGACGGGAAGAAAAAAGGAGCCACCTCACATCATCTATCGCGTTGAAGACCGACAGGAGAGTGATGTACTCGGTGTCACGTAGGGGTTTTTAGAAGGCTTGAATTGTAGCGCAGACTATTACGACGGCTGCCTCAAAGAGCCTCGCTTTCCACCTTGTTCGCCTATCTGTACAATTATTTTGAGCATGAATCTCACGCCGAGCACGTCGAGTTAGCATTCAGACAGAAATGCTATTTCTTTGTGGCGAAAGTAACAGCCTATTGAACCGCATCTCAAGAAAATAGGCTATATTGTGACCCTGTTATTCGTTTTCTAAGCACTGAGCATATTTTCCTGGCTGCTGTTCACACTTCCAAAGAGGTGACAGATTATTTCGAAACATTCTAATTCGTCTGCGGTCCATTTGCAGCCCTCTGAGGTCAATAGATAGACGTTGCACCTACACACATATTATTTCTCCCCTGTGGCCACCCCCTCCCTCTCTTCTCTCTTTCTGACAGAGCTTTGGCTGCCTGAGCCAGATGGCATTTTTCAACACAAATGAACCCCGCCGTCGAACGCAAGCCCGTAACGCGACAGAGAGAAAATAGTGATGGTCCGAGTGCGGTGTCTCTGAATAAATCATGGGCTGGAGAACAAAAGCTTCCAACGGGTTTGATCAACGGAGCTCATTTAAATCTCTTTTTAATACGCTAAGACCTGCAAAATGTATCAACCTGGCTGCATTAAACTCAGCTTAACATTTACAACGATGGGGAGCCTTGTCTGAAGGAGCTGTTAATTCCTCATTTATTCTGTGGAAAAGGACACTCTCTGAGGTGCGCCGACTTAATCTCTATTAGTCGATGACAGTGTGGATTTTTGCTTTCATTAATCGGCCAACCTTTCTTGACGACAGAGCAGAGGCGCACCTGGTAACAACTGTGCCTTTATTCTACTTTATCCTTCAGACCACAAGAGATCATGCTGGATTCACAACTTTGTCTCATTTTCAGGTTGGCGAATCGCGAGAAACTTTTGTCCAATCCTAAAGGCCAGAGGTACCCAATGAAACTACTCGGTTAAGTACATTGCAGCTATCAAATTCTTTTATTGTAATCTCTGTCGAGAGGTAGGTCGTCTGTGGCCCGAGAAGAGCATGGAGAATTCTTGGCCAAGTGTGGGCTGAGAGATACGACTGAGGGGGCGGCACAAGCAGTATTTCTAGATTTGGGCCACATGCATCATGCCAAACATGGCCCATGATTGGTCATCCAGTACTCAGCCACACTTCTTAGTACAGCTATTGGCTCAGGCTCGGCCCGGATGACGTCACGCCAGTCTGTCAGTGCGGCAGATGTCACTCGTCCTACATGTATGTGGCCTGATTGTACACTGCAGCTTTGCGACATAAGTTACTTATGTATTTGTTATTATAACTGTAGGTAAACTTCTGGAGCTTAAGTCAACAACATGCACTGGACATGAAAATCCATCTTCTTGATGAAAGTCCTGTGTGTCTTCGACCCATACATCAACCCCAACCTTCACGCTTCCCGGACTTTGCCGCTCTTTTGACATTGTCGCCTGGGGATGATAATGTTCTGGGATTTCATGACCTTATAGTGAAAATACAAATTAGTAAAGAACCTCCGAATGTGACCCTTTTGTAAATGAACCCATTACAAATAATTCTGTTCTTAGCTATGCTAGCAGCTTGGCTCAAGGGATCACACTGTTGGTCATTCGGTCCACCGCTAAATTTCATTTTTCTGTAGACTCTTGCCATGTTGTAATGTATGAGATAATCTCTACTAATCTCTGTATTTGATTACCATGGAGTCATGGTGTGGTCACCATTTTCTCTTAGATTTGACTGATCTGACATGAAATCTGTAGCCTTCAACTCAGCTGGCAGCTTCAGACATGCAGGGGAAAGTTTTTTTTTTGCAATAACAAGAGTTATAGACTTGGCCTTCATCTTTTGAAAACTGCACTGTCTGCCTATGGCAATCGACTTCGCCTTCTGTTTAATCAGCTCTTTTCTGACAAAGGTCATCAGGAAACATCCAAACCTGGACCACAAATATTAGCCCATTTGTGATCAGAAAGGCCTCATCCTGAACATTTTGCCTTGGATTTTTGCAAGCATAGCCATTAACCTTTTCAGAAATTGAATCTGGCTTTGACAAACTGGGGCTCGCCATAATGTGCTTCATCCCTCAGCGTGGATTAAGAAAACCAGAGTCCTCTATCAAGCAGGATGAAAAATCCAAGATTGCATAGTGAGACAGTATGAGGTAAACTGTATCTGGGTCAGGTCCAGTCTGCCAGACTGTTAGTGCTTATTATTGAACAATGCCATCACCTTCTTCTGTCTCCCTCTCTCTCTTGCCTCTCGAGTTCATCCAGCAGATCCTCTCTCATATTGACCGCATGCATTACGGGGCTCGGGGAACATGGCTACAAAAGTCCCTCATTAGAAGTTTGGGTTTCTCTGAACATCATGGGAGGAGGTTGAGTATTGATCGCTGCAAGATAGCTAACTGGAAAACACTTCCCATCGGAGCCGACTGGAGCTCATTTGGGAGGGATGCTGCTGGCAAGCTGGAGACTATTCCACATCTGGTTATTGGACCCGGGGCGGTAGTGACTACAGTATGTTTCTCCTGCAATCAGGAAACACTGGGAAATCTATATGTGGTAATTACAAATTCATGCCACCACTGTGAAATTGAACACTTGGCGTCATTATAAAGTAATGGGCACATTAGAGGGAAGTTTGCAGTGATGATTTCCCTCTCGTATGAGTATTATCAGCAGCGATCCGCACAAATGCAACATTATCCTGTCAAATTGCACAAAGGATGGTATTATATGGGGATGTAGCTCCGGAATGTACTTTATCCTATTTTTCCTTTATATAAAAAAACATAGTGGAATGTGGCTCAAAAACTGAAATACGACACAATAGACAGTTCATTTGGTTCAAAGTAAATCCTTCACTTTGCTTACCAAGCTCATTTGGAAGCCATTAATTCAAGGGGGCTTTTTATATCTCTACTACAATGGCCAATTTGTACATGAGATTGTAAAATATGCCATGACTCACATCCATTCTCTCTATCTGTAATGTAATTACCTCACATGCTGTAACTCCCACTATGATTTCATAAATATTCATGCAAATCCAACAATTCAGAAGAGGCACATATTCACTATCAAGTCTGAAGTGGCATGTGTGCTTTATGGCAAAAAATATCCCTGACTCTGTGTTCGGTGTGGGACATGAATGGCGGCGCTATTCCGGCTGCTGACAGGGTAAGACAATGGATATAGGTCATGAAGAATGAGGTCCACTTAAAAAGTGCTCATCTTACTGGAAGGCGCGGTCATTATTTTTCACAAAAACCCAGTAATGGGCCAACGCAGATGCAGAGATGAAAGGCCAACATCTGCTTTCATAGTCATCATAGACCATTTTTTTTTTACAAATGTTATCCGGCCTATTTCACCGTCATCGACAGCCTTTAATCAATGCATAAAGATCGTCTGACCCGGCCATGTCTGCCCGATGAAAAAGCCTGCTTGAAAGAATCCACTGTTTTCGTTCATCATTACAGATATTGGCGAGACTTTGTTTTTTCTTGAAACATCAAAGCGTCTCTGATTCCTCTGTTGCTGCTCAGATACAGGTTCGGATTCACCCTCCGCGGCTAAACACACAGCCTTTTTACAAAGTGTGAAAATGACGTCTTTTGCCCGCCCCTCGCTGCAGTCGAGATGTCACGACTCAATTATGAGTCCAACTTAACATCAAGAAGCTGTGGCTTTCCTCCGCGCCTGTGTGGCTGAAAGGCTTCTTGTAATTCCCCTCGCATGTCCGTTTAGCATGAAATGGTGTGCACAAAGCCAATTGAACTTGAGACAATCCCCCTCATAATTAGAGCTCTTCCCATCCCTTTACTAGAGCTGTTGCGCCTCGGTGTCCTCTGCAACACTGAATAAGAATTTGGGCCCAGTCATCTGGAAATGAGGAAGGAGGGAGGTGACTGGAAGGTATTTGTTTTGGCCATGCTCGATGAAGCCGCTAATTGTCCTTGGCCATGTAAAGCAAACCTACATGTCCTATCCCTTTTTCATTAATGCCACTGTGCTGTCTCTTTATTCTCCAAAACCGCCTACGCCGTACAAGGCCGCTAAAAGCCAAAAGCGTAGCATGGACACCCGAGGACAAGTCTACATTTTCTTACAAGGAGTATCTTACTATTGTGTTTGTCCTGAAATGACATTTTCTCTTATTAGCTTGATTTAAAAAGTCTTTCCGAAGCCTGAATGTCATTACAGAACTGGTTTCCCCCCCCGCATGCATAGGGCACATAAATTAAGGGTGAGCTGAAAGGAGATTTCAGCAGTGGAAGGCAAAATTTCATGGTGCACAGAGGGGTTTGCTACATCATTGCTGTGTGGGTGTGAGTGCGATGCGACACTGTTATTCCTATCTGAGGTCAGGCTGACATTGATAATACTCTGCAGACGTTAGTGATTCTAAACTATTTTAGTCAAACGCGTTTTTTAAGCTAAATTGTGTCACTTACAGTCAACCCAAATGGCAAACTGGTAAATATGGGCCTTATGCGATGTATTATCATTGGCAATTGCAACATTGGTTGATTTACTTAAAGAGGCCTGGCACTGATTCTATCAGCTTTTAAGGTTCCAGTGCAGACTAAAAGAATGAAAACACTCCCGTTTTGCTTTTGGAGTGCATAACCAACAATAATACCACTTGGAAATGTCTGTTTTCACCTGCACAATTCTATTTTGTGGTTCCACCAGTGTTGGGCAGGTAACTTGAAAAGTGTAATATTTAAAAACCCTCAGAATCCTCCACACACACACACGCATGTTTTCTGTATTTAACCTGTATAAATAGAAAAACTAATCAAACTAAAACACTAATCATCTTGGTCAGACAAGCAGCCAGCCTCGGCTCAGTCCTGCCCTCTCAGTAAAGCTGCGGGGCGAACACAACATATAAATACTGCAATTTTTGGAGTTACCAGGAGTTGCATTTCTCTTCTGACAGAGACTGGCTGCCTCCCTGACCCTCCAGCCCATGCTCGAGGCAAACGCGTACGGAGTCTGTTCGCTGAATGCGTAGAGACCAAACTGATATCAGCCATCCATCAAGCTCCTGGTAAGACAACAAGCACGTTAAGTTTGTCAAGGTATCTATCAACAAATCGCGATTCCTCAACAGTACACCACTCATTACTGAAAAAAAGTCATCACAAACAGGGATGCATTATAAACTAGGGCTGCAACTATTATTTTCGTTCACTCATGGTTTGGTTTGTCAGCAAGATGACATAAAACTTGGATGGAGGCTGGGTCTCAGCCCAGAACAGACCCCATTAACTTTTAATGCGGATCCGGATAAAGGGACGGATCCAGGAATTTCTCCTCACACAGGGTGTTTTTCCAGCAATTTTGTTTATGTCTCAAGGAGAAATTCATGGATACTGATGAAACAATTCAGGCCTATTCAGTTGGCTGGTATTTATGAGCGAGTATAATTGAATGCAGATCCAAATAAATACGCCGATCTAGCAGATTGAAACATGTTTTATTGGATGCTGGATTAGCTTTGAATGAATTAAAGTGGACTCTTGAGCCCTGGTGGAGGTATGGCCATTCAAGATGATTTTCATGACAGACAAAGAAACACTGCAATGACATTGTTGCTTGAAAAATAAAAATTAACCGATTATCAAAATAGCAACCTGTTTTTTTTTTCAATCGACAGTGCAATGTGAAGTTAACCTTTTGAATAACTCGCTCAAGTCCTGCTTTAAGGTAAGAGGAGTTTTAGTCTTCGTTGAACTTCCAGCATAATTTCCAGGACTAATTCGTAGCTGTCCGATAAATATCGGCCATTTTTTTGAAAAATTCCTTTGGAACATTTTGGGTGCAGCCAGATTGCACAGCGGACGATTAATGCTCATATATGGATTGCCACTTTACCATGACATGCACTAATGCATGGCGCGGAGAAAATGTATAAATCTGACGAAATCACTGGCGCCCTTCATTTTTCAGTCTAATGGCGGCAGCATTAACAGCTGCTAGTCGCTGTCTTATAGTCATTTATTACCACCCATGTTATCCTAGTCTGCCATTTTACTACCATAGCACTATAAATCAGGGGGGCAAGAAGGGGGCCGGCACCCCCATTCACGCCTGCTTCAGGAGAGAAATATGGAGCGGCGTGATGTCTCGTGCACCACAAGCCGAGGTGGAGATCATGTCTGAAACGTACCATTTAAAAGTCAGTCATAACTTCTCTTTTTTTGCCTTCAGGTCAAATACTGTACTTTGCATTACAGCATCGCCCATGCTGAATAACTCCACTGTTATCATGCTTACATAATTTCTGTGCGACTGCATGATATGTCATGTCGAATAGACTCACTTGGCTGTTGATAGCTTTAATGTCTGGGTTTGATTTCTCGACTGTGGCCGATGGTAGACATTTTTAACTACGAATGCCTTCTTGTGGCTTTTTCCACGAGGCTGCGGTACCTGGAAAACACTGGGTGGGTACATATACATACATATATATATATGTAATGTGGTATGATGTTTAGGCCACAGCATATCCCCGCTCGGCCTGTGTTGCTCCTGTGTGGCATGACGACACACTGCATTTAATTTACTAGCGGCTCGACTAAATGTACCGGTGGAGGCACTCCATAATTCATGAGCGAAAGAGAAAAGGGGAGAGAAAAAACATGATGAATCTACGGTTGCTATTCATGTACCCCCCCACCCCAACCCCCCATTCACTTTCAATTGAATGTTAATGGGCAAGAGACAAAAGACGAAAAGAGATGGAAGCAGAGATAGAGATAGAGATCTGAGGTTAAAATAACAAAATGTGGGGAAGTGTTTGCGTCTGTTTGTATGGACGAGTGCAGGATCTCAAAGCTGAATTCCAATGAGACGGAGAGAGAGAGAGAGAGAGAGAGAGGAGAAAAAAAAAAAGCCTTTGCAGACTTTGCATTAATCATCGCCAATTCTGTTCCTGACCATTTTCTTATCTCCATAATTAAGTAATTAACAGTTCTTGGTGCCAGTTAGCCCGGCGCTCGGACAGGGCACGGCGGGAAAATAATAACACTAAATCACTCAACCGTTGGAGGATTTTTGGGAAACTGCCGCGTGGTAATCAAAGATTAAAGGTAACGAGGGAAGAAATAGATATCCCCGGCTTGGCGAGGCGGCCGGGAGCAAACATTCTCACACTCCCTCACGCAAACACACACGCGCG